>CAFUXE010000312.1:495739-505957 GCA_903364295.1 Serranus cabrilla
TTTTTTGTTACTCCTTATCAGTCTCTTTCTCTCTTTAACACCACAGCAGTATCTCTGATAACTATGTTAAGAGAAGGGCAGGGTAAACCTGAAAGCCATTCAGAGAGCACATCAGTGCAGCTGGAGCAGTGTCCCATGCAGCCGCAGAGGATTGTATTGCTTGCCCAGAACCAACAAGGACAGTCCAAGAACACCCTCAAGACCTCACCAGAGACAAACCAAACTGTAACTTTTATCAAGCCAGAAAGCTGGGAAACAAACACATCATATGACCCCTCCGTGCTATCAGAGGACAGCTTTCTTGATGGCTACACAGGAACCAAGCCTCTTATTGGTGAGCACATTTAGTGTACAGTCCTGAGAGTGGCAGGAGAGTCTGTTAAACTATTTCAAACTATAAAAGAAACTGGTTATACGTGTCTGCAACAGGTGTTTTCCGCATGGTTGAATGTCGAGGTGAAGACGGCCAAACGTACTGTTTCTTATGTCACTGCTGCCGCATCAGATCCAGCAAAAAGGACCTCATTGATCACCTTACCGGATCTTCCCATCTCATGAATTACTTGGTCAGTTTGTTGTGGATTAACAATTGAATTTAACAGGAGCATAAATACTTCTCCATTTTGCATCTAAAGGCTGCAGTGAATATGCTAGATATCACTTGTAACTTCACTGACAACATGTGTGTGTAGATGGAAACTCATCCTGAGCAGGTGGAGATCATGATGGGAGATATTAATGACAACAATGAGTATCTCCAATCACTGGCCCAGAAAGTGGAGCAAGAGGAGGGCAGAGGCGTGCCAACGGTATCATATTCACCTTTATGTACAGATTATCCTGCCTTGGATGTGTTACCTAGGTGTAAAATGACTGTTATGATTGTTACCATAACGGTGTACAGTTCAGTTTTACTCATCTGTCCATCAAAATGTCCAAATATCTCATTTTTCCAGGTGGTAACTGTACCAGAATCCCTCTGTAGCCTACTGACTGTCAAAAGTTACCACTGGTGTAAGTACAGAAGCATGTCCATCCACTGTTTTCTCTCCTTAAACAATTCACCTCTTTAGCTTCAACTGTCTGCTCTTGACCTGTGATTGGTGGTGTAAGTATAAGACTTAATTCACCCACTGCACCCAATCACACAGATTAACCTCTGTGAGAAGTAGTATGAAACTTGATGCTCTGCTGTGCATTAAAGTAAAGCACCACATGGTCTCATGCCCAGGGGCCGATTGTCTGAAAGTCCTCCCGATTTGGCACAAAAGGAGCCGAGTTAAACTTGGCTTGTATTATCTACTGTTGTATAATTTATCCCTTTTTATTTTTTGTGATTGTCTTTACCCTTCATAAATCTTTAATTTTACGTGTCTGACCACTTCAGTGTTCCAGTTCACTATTTCTAGCTCAACTAATTTTTTCATGAAGTGCATTTTTAGTGCAAATAGTTGCACATATTTTATACCCCCCAGTATTGTTTTTCTTGTTTTCCAGGTATAAAAATGCTGAGCAATGAAGGGACACATACCAACATCCAAAAGTCAAGCCCTGCCAAAGGTGTGTATCTTTGGAAATGACAGTTCACTTGAAGTCTGTTGTCTTTTTCTTTTTAACTCAAGATTTTTGTAATTTATGGATCCAATTCTTCTTGAAGGGCCAAGTGTGAGCGGGACTTCACATCCGGGCAGGCCAGAGAATTGTGCCGTGATGCAGTCACAGCGGGCTAAAAAGACGACAGCAAAGAGGAAAAAAAGGAAAGCCTCTAATACTGTGTTCAAGGTAAGCATGCCACTTACCAGAGGTTCAACGCTCCTGAAGAGGATGTCTTTCAGCAGGGACAGTGTATCCGTGTCATCTGCATCCGACTCGGATCCCATTCCCTCGCCAGGATCCCGGTCAGAGGACTGTGACACTGGATCATTTACAATGAATCATGCTGAACAGACCTCACAAGTTCAGTTTGATAGTGGGGATGGAGATGCTGGTCTTGACAAGGGACCAGAAAGAAACATCACAGTCCATCAGTATCAGGATTATTTTCAAGACAACAAATACTTCAAGCAGTCAGAAGACGAAACTGCAACCAAATACCAACAGTACAACAACTCTCCAGAAACATCACATGAGAGGTTTTACAAAGAGTGGAAAAATGAATCCCCACAGACACAACATGAGTGGCTGTCACCTGCTGTGTCCCACGGTCAGAACTGGTCATCTCCAAACTCTTCTTACGGACTTGAGGCGGGTTGCACTGAGCAGTGGTACAATTCAACTTTACAGGCTCAAGGTGGCTCAACAGTGTCAAGGGAAAACAAATGGGATGAAATGAGCTCAGGTGAATCTCAGTATTATTACCAACAGCAGCCCCAAACTCAGTACATGGCACATGCAGACGTTGCTAAGATCCAAATGCAGCCTCACTTAGGATATCCCCTCGATCACAGTGGCAGCATTATACCAGAGCCTAGAGAAAACTTTGATATTGAACAGAGACAAATGCAAACATATACAGAATTCCCGATTGGTTATAGCCAGACACAAAGTTATATGACACAGCATGTGGCCCATCAAGCCATCCATAGAGGGCAGTGGAGGATGTCTAACCCCAGCTACAATATTGGATTTATGGCAACACCTGACCAGCACTTTCCTCATCCAGTCAGCAACTGGAGTGGCAGCTGGGCGTATGTCCCAGTCAAATGGTTTCAGCACAGGCAAGCCCACTCTGATGGTGCACCAGATTTCATGATTTCAGGAAGTTCACATTGAACAACTCCATTTGTGTTAGCATATTCCAATTTGTATTCTGCATTAATGGCCATGGGCCACATTTCTGATGAAAGGACTGGTGTCTCAGTGGCAATCTTAGACTCTGGGAATCTGAAAGAGTTGCAAATGATTTATACCCATCTAGAAACCCCAGTAGCTGGGGTCCCTTCCAGCTGTTAGGGGAGATTTAAGGGGGTTGTATAGTTGTTATTTCAAAATGTGCCAATATGATTAACTCTCCTATAGACTGTAAATAAAGATGGACGTCCTAACAGCTCCCTGTAAATGATGCCAAAACATGTGGATCGCACCCTGGTGGCTGGCTGCATATAGGTCATAAATCCCGCTTCTTCCATGTTAGCAGGCGGAACATGGGTCAAACATAAAATAAATCTTTTTTTAAGTGGTTAGGTATTTCCTATCATGCTGTTATTTGTTGAAGTATTTGGTTTTAACAAGTTATGTGATTTTATAAAACAGCAGTGCAACGCCACGATTGACAGCTGTGATTGACTCATGATTGGTTATGCAAATGTATGGTCAGAAACTCAATCATTGTTCCACCAGCTGATCATGGCTGCGCAGAATAAGCAGGCGGCTGTTAGACGTCTATCTGCAGAGGATGTTAGATGTCTATATGAAGATGGCTATTAGACGTCTATACACAGATGTCTATACGTAGTTGTCTACTAGACGTGGTACGAATGTGACTGTATTTGATATGCTGTGCTGTGCCCGAATAACTCCAAATAAGAATGTACTTTAAAATTCATCAAACATGATGGCCTACCTTACATTTGTGCTTGAGTGTATTTTTCCAACTTCTCTTCTGATTACCTTTTTTATTTTTTATTTTGTGCACCACTGAAGACTGTGTATTGTTGACCATTGTGTAAAATGCAATGGTTCTGATACTGACACCAGGTTGCTGTAAACTAAATTTGAGATACAATACAAGTGAGAGAATCACCTGTTGACAATGTGAGGCTACCATATCATTAATCTATGGTGTTTGTTTAAGTAAGCAGCTGGTGTTACAATGCACATACACAATGCTGTCATGCATAATAAATACCTTTTTTAAGGAACATATTTCAGTTTCTTGTTTTTTTCTTAATGTTGAATTATTGCAGTGTGTACAACTTACATATAGCTATTGACTACATTAATAATTGCAAATTGTATAAGAACAACGAATAATACATGAATTGCAGTTCTTAATTTGAAATGTTTAAATGCCTAATTTAAGATTGAAATTAAATTTCACATTGTGAAATATTTCTTTGCCATAAACTTGCCAGGTGGGTTTTAATGCATGTCTGTAAATACCATCTGACCTGAACGCAACACAGCTGCCGTACGCAGTTTACGGAAGCAGCTCCTGCAGGCTGCTGTGGTTTGCCCCCGACTCGCAAGGCAGCCACCCTTTAACACTACAGAGAGGACGGTGGTGATTAGTTTGCACTTACGAACAGTCTCTTCACAGTGAAGGTAGCCTCTGATATTTAATGTTGAATGGCTGGATTCCTATATTGACTGGCTAACTTATAGCTAATGTAAATAACACATCTGGGAGAGAAACCTGAAAGCTGCCTCTCCCAGTCTACACCCCTTGTAATCTCGTCAAGATGTCAGCTTTCTCTGAGGCGGCTTTAGAAAAGAAACTATCCGAGCTCAGCAACTCACAGCAAAGTGTGCAGACGTTGTCCTTGTGGCTAATTCACCACAGAAAACACTCGAGGACTATTGTCAATGTTTGGATCAACGAACTGAAAAAAGGTAAGGTCGACAAGAGCTAGCTAACTTTACTTCCCCATAATAAATGCATGCTTCTGTAAGACACAAAGTTACACGTAGACTTCAGCTACAGTCTAGCGTTGTCTTACAAGTTTTTGTCTCTCAAAACTATTTTAGCTAACGTTAAAGTTATTAAGCTACGCGTTGTTGTTAGCACAGAAGCTAACTGCTAATGTTAGCCAACTTTCGACGTTAGCAGCTTCACAGGGGTTAAACCACGTTGTCTATTAAACATTAGTTTGCTTATGTGTTAGCCATGTTTAGACTAATAAGGTCACCTTTTAAATTTACTTTAAGTTTTTCTATTTTTCTATTCGCCAATGTTAGCTTTAGTAAAGTAGATAATATTAGTGTCTCAATAGTTAACTGTTAGCCCCGAAGCAAGGCCGTCAGAGTAACGTATGTATCACAGTTATGATGTGCTGTTGATGTTGACCCCTTCATTGCATGCGTTTCAAGCTAAATGTATTGAATCAGCACCAAATGGTAGATAGCTGGTGAACGTAGTGGAGTATTTAGACAGCCAGATCATTCTCTCGGGAGCTGGTTGGGACCTAAAACAAAGCATTGAAGTGACCAGAATCATGACTGCATGAACGAATGAATGCTGATGTTACTCCACACCTTAGTAGAAAATTGTCAATGAACACGTTTAGCCTGGCATCTTTGAAAGGCGCCAATATATATTTATGTTATGTTTAAAACATGTTCTGCTGTCAAGGGCCAACCATCACTTAAGGAAGCTGTAAAGTGGTTATAATCAATCTATTTAGTGTAATAGCAAAAGCAAGTGACAGTGTGAAAACAGGTATACATTGTGAATGACTCTGCAACTCCCCATATCTTTACAAGATCTTATAGGGAGTGCCAGTTGATTAGATAGCTGTACAGCCATAACTTCACTGTTTTGGTTCGTTCTGAATGCTTTTATAGTGAAGTTTCCAGATCTAGGAGGCAGGCTATTTAGTCAGATAAGCATTTCCCCCAGGAGTTGGTGTTGATTACAAATTCAAAAGAGTGATTATGGGATTTACATTTGCCAGGTGGACATGACTCTAAAAGTCACCTTTTCAACCTTTTCTTCAACAACTTACTTACTATACTTACTTACTATACTTTCATCATTTATCTGTTAATTAACACTGAACACCAGTAGCAGATGTGGGATAGGTGACTGTCAATCAATAACTCAATCTCAAAAACACTTGGCCAGGGCTATTTGTTATAGTCAGGTATCCCCAAGATACAGTGAATAATAAACGCCTTTGTTATGCAGTCAATTTGATATTTATTATATAAAATTGTATTTTTGGCTCATTGTCACCATAGCAGATCTATTAAAAAAAGAAGGATATGTTTGCTGTTGAACTGTAATGTTTTTAAGGGGTGCTCTATGGATTTATCACATTTCATATCTATGTAGTGCACCATTAAAATCTTGTCAAATGGAAGGGATAGATCACTAACCTGCCATTTCTAATGTGAGCAAACATATGATGCATATTGAGTCATAACAGTTACATTCGGTGGGTTCACTTAAGTTAATTAAATAAATGAAGTCACACTACAAGTACTACTTGAGCTGTTATGAATCTTCTTGGGAATCAGTTTTAAAAAGCATGTTGTCTGGGGGTCTGTGTGTATTGCTGTAGATGCAGCTAATAGTGGCACACTTTTCCTCTTGGTGCAAGTCAACAACCTAATGATATCTCAAGTGGTTGTTGTATTTTGGGAGCTGAAAGGAGTGTGCAGCGTTAATAGCAGTAGGGACAGAGATGGAACATTTCTCTGGAGCTTCATGCTCAGCTCCCTGTTGACTGCCCCCAAAACAACAAAGAGATGTGCTCCTTTACTTGCACGATGTGACTGTGCCATGAAGTGCATGTTGCTAAATAGAACCCAAATGGAAAAACAAATGAACTGTGTTACCAAATGGTTGTAACTGGATGTATTTTGTTCTTAGTTGTGACTGATGGCTGTGAGGTGATTTCCTGTGTTTCATACATAAAAAAAAGAGTTACTTTAATATTTAACCGTCTCGCTTGGTGGGAAAACATGCTACATGTTACACTAACAATTCTGTATATTTTTCTTGTAATGATTCTCAGATGATGTTTTAGCAGTTTAAATGATTTACCACTGTGTTGAAATTCAGTGTAATAAATCATAAACAAATGCCTCACTGTAATATGTGTATGTGTACATTTGAATGCACACAGCTCAGACATCACGCAAGCTGACCTTCCTATACTTGGCCAATGACGTCATTCAGAACAGCAAGAAGAAAGGACCAGAGTTCACTCAGGACTTTGCACCGGTCATCGTCGATGCATTCAAACATGTATACAGGTCAGATTTTATAATAGAAATCATTACCAACTGTACATCTTTCTAAAGGGCTCAGGAAAATGCATTTCTGACTAACCTTATATCGGACAGGGTACTGGGTTTTCAAAATGAACTATACAAGAAATTGTTGTCAGATGTCTGCAAGAGTTTATTTTGCATTGTCCAGCCCTAATGTCAGATGATTTTTAAAAGTTGTTCAATGTGCATGTGTCTGTTCGGTCTTGTGTTTCCTTTCCAGAGATGGCGAGGAAGGCTGTAAGAAACAGTTGGGTCGGGTTTTGTCCATTTGGCAGGAGAGAGCTGTGTATGAGAACAACCTGCTGGATCAGCTCTCACAAGTCCTATGTGAGTTCATCTCTCACCACTTTAAAGGTCCCATACTGTAAAAAGTGAGATTTCAGTGTCTTATTATTATTATAAGAAGAGCCTGTATTCAGAAACTGTGCCTTTAAACAATCCCTGAGGACTTCTGCGAGATGATGATGTCATAGATATGCTATATATAGACACAAAGTGCTGCTAAAATGCCTTTATTGTCCTTTCCTGGTTGTAAGCATAGTGCAGAGACCCAGGAATCACAGATGAGGAAAACCCTCAAACACTGACCAATCAGAGCACACTGGCCTTAAAGGGACAGGCCGCGTCTAGAGTTTTTCTGCCCATTTAAAGTGAAACCACGCCCACTTCTATATGATGAAAAAATCAACGCAGTGGTTAGGCTGCAATGATAATTTTACTGTTCATCAGACCACAAATGAGACAAGAATTAGCTAGCTGGTGAACCCCGCTGTCCCTCTGCCTGGACTACATTGCTGTAGCCCCAGAGACAGACCTTCAGTGTCTCTGATCCAGCGGGAGGTCCTGGATTTGGTCCTCTGTGCTGGGTTCTGTGCAGGCTGAATCAGAGTTGCTATGGCAGCTAACTGAAGGGCCGTCCGGTGGGAAAAGAGGCAGAGGGGATGTCAGAGCCAGCGCTGCTTCTTGCCACCAGCCTGCTGTTTTGACTCATTTTCTGTAACCAGTGTAGCATGAAAGCATTGTGGAATTACCAACATGAGTAACATTTCACAACTTGATGCTTCATCCACACACACAGCTAAGAAAGCACATTGCCATCACCAGATTACCAGTCATTTATACTGATACCAGATTTTGTAAGTGGGCTGACACAGGTAGGAGTTGTTCTGTGTGGTGCATAAATTACCAGAATAAAGTTAATTTATAATTCTGCATAGCAGCCATACAAGTTTAGAGATGGGCACTATAATAGCTGGTTGAATATAGGTATATTCAGACAGACAATATGAGGAAAACATACGTTTTTATTTTAAATTAAAGCCTGTAAACATGCTATAGTAGAAACCTAAAATACAAATATAAACCTGAAAATATAAATAATATGTTCCCTTAATCTAATGTGACTGCCTACCGTACATTGCTAGTTTGGTCTTGTTTGTACTTCCCTAAACAGTTTTGCATTTTTGACATCTATATTTAATAATTTCTTTGTCTTTTCTTGTAAATCCCAGATGGAGAAAAGAAGGCTAAGAAGAGGTCATATGAGGAGATCCGGCCAGACGATGAGGACTTTGCTTCCCAGAGCTCCCCAGCCGAGCCCCCTCAGGTGAATGCCCAAACAAACAGATAAATACAGGTTAACAAAAATAAATACAGTGCATGAATTATACCCTTTTATTGTACTTTTATATATATATTCACAGTTGAATTATTTGTATTTAAATTCTTTCTGTCTCATCTGCCTCAGACACACTTATGTTAACTCCTTATGTTCTCATGCATTCGTCCTTAACTTCTCTGCTTCCCTTGCTCCTCTCGCCTCCCTTCTCTGCTTCTCATCCCTCCTCTCCCTCAGACGGCAGAACTAATCCGAGCTCTGCAGGAGCTGGAAAATGCAGCCTCTGGCGACTCAGTGCTGCGTCAGCGCATCTCCTCCCTTCCTGCCGAGGTGCAGGACACGTCACTGCTTCACAGGATCACAGGTAGGAGGCAGGACACAGCACACCAGTGTATAATATATGCACACAAAGCCCTTACACATGTACGTATGAGTTAATAAAGTGATGTTTTAAAACGCATAAAAACAGAATGCGTAAAATTCAGAATAAGTTTGCAACTTTTTTGGTATTGGGGTTCTAGCAATGAATACCTGTCAAAGGGCTGTTCACACCAAGAAAGATAACTTTAACTATAAGCATCCACACTGCTGAAAATAGGCACCAAACCGATACACTCATCTTTCGTTATCGTGTTTCCCACATACCATCAACTAGCTTACATAAATGGGTTGTCAGAAACAGCAGATACAAAGCACTTGTTTAAGCTTTTATCTATAATTGTTCTTATTAATAAGAATACAACAATAATAAAACACAGCCATGGTGCCGTGCATCTGTCAGCACCATGGAGGTGAGGAGAGAGAGATGCTGTTGGTTACAATGATTACACTTTATTTCACCTTATTAATTATTATACAGAGTTTAAATATCATGCACTGTAAATTGGGATGAATATCGATTAGCTCGTTCTTTAAATCGCTGTGGAAGCGTTCCCAACGATACCGTTTGCCACTGTTGTTGATGTTGCACCATCGACTTTTAACAATATATTTATAACTATTTTATAGATCTTGGTTTGACTGCAGAACTTTTACGAGACATTACAGTGAAGAAGTAAATTATTTAACTTTTTACTCCTCCTTTTGCACTTCTGGACAAGAGAGAGAGCGGACCAAACAAACAGAAAAAGACACTCCAAACACACACACACACACACACGCACACACACATACTTAAATTAAAGTTGACTGCCGAGTTACCTACAGTGGAGGAATTTTATAGAAAGTCAAAGATGGTCCACTTACAAATGTTGTCATGTTCTTTGTTTTGAAAACCGAAAGACTGAGAGGACAAGTCATTTAACCACTGTGACATATGACAACTACAAATTAAAAGGCTATGGCGTGTAGCGCCCTTGCCTTCACTTCAACAAACAAACATTACAAACTGAAGCGCCCTTGAGCAGGAAGCTGAAACTACACAGATAAAAAAAAAAGCTAAAATGCCTCCAACTACCGTAGGAGGCAATGTTTGATTTGCCAGGGATTATACAGCAGCTATTTACATTGTACCAGCAGTGATGGATAACAGAACGACCTCCAGTTTAACCCTTCAATAGACGGGTGGTGTTAAAGCATTGTGCTCTGCTCTCTGTATGCTCTCTGGCTTTAGATAAGGAATCAGGCGAGCGGCTTTCCCGGCTGGTGGAGGAGGCCTGCATGCT
>CAFUXE010000312.1:519834-549396 GCA_903364295.1 Serranus cabrilla
TTTTCACCATAGAGATTTTTGGGCTGTCTGGGATGTCCCAGTCGCGGCATGATATTCGCCCAGATGAGCCAGGACATAATCCTGAAAGGTTTCAAGAACCCAGGTTCACTCCTAACTACCGACCTGCCCCCGGGGAGTTTTTGGACTCCCGCTCTTCTGCACCTCCACACCACATGGAGCGAGGACCCAGGATGGACAGGGGTCCTCGCTACTCCAACAACCTGGACAAAATCACCTCCACCCTCCTGCAACTTGTTGCAAGGAAATAATACTGTATATTCATAATATTCATGAGGAAACAGTTTCAGTAGTTTTCCTCCTTGTTTTTCTTTTTTATATTTCTTGCATTAGACATTTGTGAATTTGATTTTTGAAAAGCCTGAGTGTTTATAAAAATAAAAACATTTGTTGATTGTAGCTGTCATGCCGTGCAATTATTTTTATAACTTTAATTGCTGTTATTATCATCACCAGCAGCAAGTAGATAAATAGTTATTGTGCACAAATGCAGTTATATTTTAACTTAACCTAACTGATGTTTTCAGACTATTTATTGCGGACATTGTGCATTATGTGGTCCAGTGTTAGGTAGAAGTGATATTATTGATTTAGCACTAAAATGTTTTCATTTCTCTGTTATTTGGAGCAGGGGCATTCATATATCTCCACCAGTATACCACTCAACTATCTGATATTAACTGGCACGTTAAAATTTTAGTGCATTTTGTTCTAGTTCAGTTACGTTTCACTGTTACTATGATAATAATTTGTGACTTAATATATTAATCATGTAGTACATATCCCTTTCAATTTAAAGATTTTTAATGAAGAGCGGTAGATGACTGACGTCGTTGTCTACGTATTTGTAACGTCATCACGTTCGTGCATCCAACTCTTTCCGGTTCGAGTAGCAGCCATCTTGTTTCCCCTTGCTAGCTAAATAAAATAAATAATACGCTGAGCCGGACTTCACTTCGAACCCGTAAAACAAAGTGAGTAAGAAATTAAAATGCGTTTGTGTGTTGAACGTGTACAAGAAAGCAGCCCGTGTTGGGTGGAAGTTGGGGCAATTACTTCGCTTCTTTTCATTTGCTGTTCTTGACCAATAGACGATTGTTTTGGAAGATGAACATAGGCGCCATTTCCCTCCCCGCTCTCTGAGACGCTTATTGGTGGCCCGCTGAAGGGATCACGGGCGGTCAGGAAACTGGTATTATGTGTCCACCATGTTGGCTCTTGTTTGTCTGGTTGTCAAACGGACTGGCCATTTCTACTGGGCCCCGAATGGCGTCAGTTGCAGAACGAACTTAGCCCTTAAAAACCTTGATTGGTGGAATCTAGTCCGAGGTTTGATTGGTCTGAAGGACAGATCCAAACGTTGTCTTTATTGGTTAGACTGCTTCTTCCTAGCTTTGGAAAGCTTTGCAAACTTTCACTTGATCGCAGGACTCGTTGTCCAGTGGTGTTTAAAATTACACACGGGGAAGATGTGCTGCACAACAGTCACCAGTGTGCTTCTCCGACTAGCTAACATTAACTTCACAAACGTTAGCACGAATTCACGGTCAACACGTTATCATACTGTTAGCTACTGGTGCTAAATGTGTGTCTTTAAGGTTTATGTCCTAAGTGTTTAGTAGCCGTTATGTCACAATTTAGCACCGCAGTGTATTTTAATATTCTAGTTTATTTTAGAGACCCTAGCCTCTCTGATAATGGGGTACTGTCATCTGTCTGCTATCCCGGGATGTGGCATTGGTTGCGGTGTGTCCGGCTAGCCGCTTTGTTCGTCCTAACTGGCTTATAATGTATGCTGTAACATAGCGACCTCGTTAAAGTGCATCAACGCGTCAACTAGCAAAGTTGTCCCACTGCAAGTGTAAATGCTCTGTGCTTTGTAAATATTAAGTGTGTCTTTGTTTCCGTACTCAGGTCAGCGTAAGCAACACTAGTGTTCTTATATAAATAATAAAAACTTAAGCCTTTTATAATGCTTATATAATGAATGAAGAGCTTTAAGCCAAAATATCTACCCAACAAAACCATCCATCATGAAGGTCACTTGTGTTAAGATCGATTTTTTTAAACAAGCATCAGCAAATGAATACTACCCATAATTCATTCAATTATTAAAACGTAAGGAAAACTTAAGACTGTACAGTAAATTATGAAAAGGAAATAACAATATGAGGCCCATACTGCTTTAAAAGGGGGAAAAATCACTCACTATGGCTGCCAATATAGTGATTATTTTCAGCTGGAATAAAATTAGGCCATATCTATGCGGACTGTGCACCGTCAACATTAGTATACATTATGTCAAGAAGTTCTAAAAAATAAAACAAAAAAATCAATAGAAATAAATTACATAATAAATAAATATATGACCTGTATGTATGTTCAGTATTGGTTGATTGCTGATCATTTAAATGAATATAAAAAAAGACACCATTTATAAATCGCCCCAACCATTGTGTTATGTAAAAAAAGGCTTTTATATCGGAAAACATATATGCTGATATCATTATCTGTGTTACTGGCTAATATTGTCCACTAATATCTGGCTCCAATATCATCTTCCATCTTCCTTCTTATCCCCAGTGTATATAGGAATTTCATGTTGGCCCAGCATTTCCTATCCATTGTTGGTGGACACAGTGTACAGTTTAAACTATAAATAGAAGCTGTATATTAATGTTGTGTTCTTGCATTGCTGTTCTCTGTGTATATTTAATCTAGTATTTATTTAAAATGACTGGATAAAGTTCACCTTTAGGAACTTAATCTTAGTAACCAAATCAGTCAGATAACCATTTATTCATGCAGGTGTGCATGTGTTTTTGCATGCTTGTGGGTGAATGCATGGCTTGGTTTGGCTCCCCTGTGGGTGCTGTGTGTTTATGAAACCCATAGTCTGGCTGGTGTATGTTTATCTCTAAACAGCGTCAGTGAGAGCAAACATGTCCCTGCTACGGGCAGCACAGGTCATGGGAAGGTCTCATTTGGAGGGTGACCTTGCCAGGTGTCATTACTGAAGCATTTTGGGTAGTCAGAATACAGATAGAACTGCTGGAAGGATTAATCTTTGTGCAGCTCCACTCTAATCATTAACCGGATGGCTGTAGTACCTGCTCTAGTCCCATTGCTCCAACTAAAATAGAAAAGGGAACATTTAGCTTTGTTTCTCTTGAGTCTCTATCTTGTTCTCTCACCCTCTCTCCACTTGTTCTACCCCTCCCATCCTGCAACAACTCTCCTCTATGTCCTTCTCCATCCTTCCGGTTCCCCTCCCCCTCTAGGTTTTTCATTGATGGGGCAGGTTTGCTCTCTTTCTCTCTCCCTTAAGCTTGTTGTGTTTCTCACTACAGTCAGGATTTGCAGTAATATGCAGCATAAAGCTTCCGGTCATATCGCTATTCTAGGCTCAAGTTATCAGCTAAGGGCTACTCTGACCAAAATGTCATTACTATCACACCTACGATCTCTGATACTTCCAGACACTTTATTGTCTAAGCTTGACATGTTTTAATGAGTTTGCATATTAGATATGGAATTACTGATGACGCCGATGGTGCATTAAACACAATGAGTTGTGCACATGAGCAGCAGTCATGCTTTGGTGGTCTGAAGTAAAGGTTACGGTGTAGAAGGTATGCACATTAAACCGGTGGTGAGTTAACAAGAAGGGCATTGTATGACATTGCTGACGTTGTTTTTTGATGACGTTTTGATTATGGAAGTTGCTGTGAGCGTAGTTTTTTGGGGTCAAGACAACAATGTCTTTGTTTTCAGACTTTCACCGTATCTCTTAAGTCTTGTTTATCCACAAATAGGAGGAGAACCAAACGCACTCTTTTTGTTCCTACTCTTCCGTGGCTGCTCACGAGTCAGCTGATTTTTCTCCGTGTTGTAAAAGGCTTCTACAATTATCTGTTTTGCTGTGATAAGTTTTTGTGTAAACATGATTGACACCATAATTAGGGTTGGATTAATGTTGTGGTTGCTGTAAGTTGCATAACTAATTTGTCTCATGAGTCATGAGAAAGTCTAATTAATCTAATTCATATTCTAAGCGAATAATGAACTGCCATCCATGTAGACAGTTTTTTTGTTCGTCTGCTAGCATAATATTAACAGTACAATGAATCTCATTATAACAAGTAGGCTGGTTAGAGGCTAGATGTTTGTGTGTACCTGTGACTGTGAGCAAGGATGAATGAGAAAGCAAGGACAAAGTGTGTGTGTGTGTGTGTGCGCGTGCGCATGTATACCTGTGCACACGTATGAGACAGCGAGTCTGCCTAGTATGCTTTTGTACTTTAAATCATGTGGATGCAACATGCGGCATCCGTTCTGGCACTTGTTTTAGCCAGTGAGGGCCAGCGTGGCTGCCTGCATCACTGTGCTGTCAGCCTGTAGCAGCAGAGAGGAGGCGGGGCAGAGGGAGACATTTAGTTTGACATTGTAAATAAGCAGAGAGCAGTTGTCAGAGAGCAGCCCGTGGAACCTTTCTCATCCGTCCAGCAGCAGGACAGGCAAGGACCGCCCGAGGACAAACAATGCCGAGGCAAGCCACCATGAGCACACCCTCACACACTCCCCGGAGAGCTTTCCACAACTTTATTTGCTCTTTTTCACCTATTCTCCTCTCTACTCTCTCTTCCTCTTTTCTTTTCCCTGACCCCTATCCTGCAGCTCAAGGTAACTTAGAGCAGGAAGTTGGCTGTCGGTAAAAGGGGGTTGGGCGGAGGAAAGGGGAGGAGCAGGGGATGTGTCAGAGCTGACTGCTGTGTGCAGCGTCCAATGGCATAAGAGGACCTTGTCTTCTCATTGGGTGCAAGTGTCAGAATGAGGTGGGAGCCGGGTGGGAGGCGGGGTTTGAGTATCATGTAGCATGCTAGATTGATTACTCTTGAATGTTAAAGGGGAAGGAGGCTAGAGATTTTTGTCTGTGAGTCGGGAGTGCCGCTGTACTGTTTGCCTGCTGTTGCGCTGTTGCCTGCTGCTGTGCTGGCTTTCTATTCCCTCTCGCCCTCTTCTCTGCGCCGGGCCAGGGGTCAGCTCAAAGACAAACGCACGGGTCACTGGCTAGAGAGAGGGAGAGGGGTGAGAGAGTAAAAAGCAGAGAGAAAGAGAGAAGGTCAGTGAGTTCGGGGGACTTGGTCAGAAGAGAAACAGGAGAGACGAGGCTGCAATGTTTAGGCAGGAGGAGGACGTTGGGGGGCTGCTGAAGGAGACGGGGCAATGTGTAAAGGGAGAGTGGAAGAGAGAAGGGGGAGGGGTAGAAGAGGGGGGGCTTGCTCCTCTCTGTGTGTCCAGGCTGAGAGCCTTTTTAAAGCCGTCCAGTGGAGCCAGAGTGCCTTTTGTCTGTTGATACGATCAGGGAACTGGAGGAAGTGAAGGAGCTTGAGAGAGTTTTTCTGTCAACCTCTGTGCCTCTTCTTCCTGCTGCTGCTGCTGCTGCTCTCAAGGAGACTTGAACAGGGCTATCTGTTTCCCTCTATCCTGCTCTGCTCCAGCAGGGCAGACCGTTCACCATGAAGGGCACAGGGGTAAGTCTGACCGCTGAAAACACACACATAGAGAGAAGACCTGGCAAGTTGATCAGGCTGCGAGTTTCCAAATAAATTGTTCACCTCTGTTCACTTTCTGATATCTCTCTCTCCATCATGCTCTGCAGTGATGAGACCGCGTCTGTCCTTTACAGCCGTCCTCAATCCCCCTCCCTTTCCTGTCCTGTAGTACTCTCCTTGGAAGATTGGAATTGTGTGTGTGTGTGTGTGTGTCTCATCCATGTCCTTCAGTTGTCACCTCAGTGCAGCCTCGATGCTTTTTAAAGATTGTTCATGTTGCATGTTTGTTGTATTTTTTTTAAATTCTCAAAGTAACAATGTAGAGTGAAGTCTGTCTTCCTTTGGCTGTCACTTGTTGTGTTTTGACTTTGAAACACCATGCATACTCATGTCAACACTTACCCAGTGCCCTGTTATTAACTGCATGGCTGCCAGACTCTGTGCTCAGATGTTCTTCCCTGGCTCGGTAGTGTTGATGTCCTGGGGGCCTGTGGCCGCAGTGCCTCCCGGTGTTGGTCCGGACCCTGTTTTTCCCCCCCTGACGTCCTTGTTTACACGTTAGCGCCAGACAGTGACGCAGAGCTCATAGGCAAAGATGGCATCCATGTTGAAAGGAGATTTGCTGTATATGGAGGACTCTGAGAGGATATCTCTGTGTTGTTGTCGCTGTTGGTGTCACAGGTCCCCAGGGGTGGAGGTGCAGCTGGTTGCAGTGACCTCAGGACCCCTCAGGCCCCCACCCCGACAGTGCCAGACACCCAGATGGGACAGACTGTCATCCTGTCAGCTTCAGGGACAGAGGAGGCTAATAGTTTGATCTGATCTCTTCTGATGGAATCTTTGGAGGGCGCCTCTTCTCTCACTTGCCTCTGACTGCCTTTCTCTCCCCTCCCTTGCTCCCTAATTGAAAGTTTCCATTGGTGCCTTTGACAAAACAAAGTCCCGATGGGGAAAGAGAGAGCGCGAGAGATTGAGAGAGGGAGACTAAAAATAACTCTTAAGTTGAAGCCCTTGCTGCCAAATCCCAGGGTTGGCTGCTGTCTGCATGAGATTTGAATATCATTTGTGCCCCGTACAGTACCATAGGCACACCAGGGGAGGGAAAAAGTAAACGAAACAACGCAAACCACTCAGACATAGCTAGGCCTTTTAGCTTATCACTAAGGTGACCACTGCTGCTGTGCATTCGCTCTTTTGCCCTTGCTCCCCTTGTGTTTTTACATGTGTACACTATCACTAAAGACAGTGTGGGCAGCCAGGGGGAGTCAGCTGTGCTCCAGCGTATAATATGCAGGTAGCTTTAGCCCTGCCTACTTTGACGCCAGAGACTGGGCCTAGCATTGGATGAAGGTCACAGGAATGTGAGATTGGCTCCTGCAGTCTCTCTGTCAGCAATGAGAAGGAAACATGTAGAGGGAGATGAGAGGAAGCGAAACCCAAAGGGAGATACAGAACATGGCTAATATGTACAGTATGTGATGTTTTTATTAAGCTTCTTAGAAAGTACACAGTCAGAACCACTGGGGTCACTTAAGTGCTGCAGTGAAAGTTGAAAAACCTGTCCTTTTCTATCCTCCCCCTCTCCCTCCCCTTCTCTCTTTCATCTCTCTCCCCCTCTCTCTCTCTCTCCCTCCCTCCCTCCTCCCTCTCTGGTTTCTCTCTCTCCTCTGTTGAATGACCTTGGGAGATCAGTGACTAGCACTTCCTGGAGTTGGCTTGAAGCAGAACCAAGGGCAAAGTTTGCAGGGCTGTTTGGTTGGCTGGTTCAGTCCAGCCATGCCAAAGGGATGTTGCGCTGCAGGTCACAGCGAGCACGTCCGTAATTATAACCCTGTCTGTTCTTTTTTAATCACAAAACATTTGCACCAACATCTGTGAAAATGTTGTGTGTGTCCCTGTAGTTAATCTGTAATTGCTGGCTGGGAACTTCTTGTTTTTTTGTTTTGCCTGAGTAGATCATTTACCCTGCGCGCTGTAACCGTGCCAGTTTGTTTCTCTATGGCATTTGAGATTGGGTTCATCAAGGTTAACACTGTAATAGTGGATGATTTGTAAATACACCCCCTTTGATTTATGGCCGCCATTTAAAATGGATGTTTGTTAATATGACATTTGTTACCGTGGCTGTATTAATTCAATCCACTCAGGTATAGTAAATCAGAATAAAACTGACAATGTTAGGCATTAGATAAAGATTCTCAGTGGGCTAATGATATATCCTGCTTTATGGTAATTATGTTGTGTTGCATTATTTATTTTTTGTACTTCGGAGTCAGATTAAAACCCACCAGACTTTAACCTTTAGTGACCTTCCTGCAGACCGTCTCATTCTGCATCATTATTAGTTTCACACAAGAAGCATGTGGAAAAATTGACCTCCTGCTTGACATGCCAGTGTAGCAACACTGATCCCACATTTTGCTCTAAATTAGACAAAAAGCACGTCTTTCGGTTGATTTCATCATTTACAGTGCAACATTGTGGTAACCAGTCCACGTGGGTACATGTTTGCTCTTTGTACAGCCTGATGTTTTAATTGTTTTTAATTTGCCCATTATGTGTTATATGGTATGCCATCAGTCATATTGAATTGTACATTTAAAACAATCCGGGAGCACCTGAATTAAATACACAATAGCCTTTCTCACAACTTTTCACACAGGCAAATTGGCAAATGATTCAAATCAAGCAGAAATATTAACTAAATTGGTACACTGGTAATTTCACTGAGCTGTGACATAAAGTTCCTCTGTGACCGAGGTTTAATAATTCACACTTATTGCACATTATAACACTTTCCACACATTTACACATTGTATGCCTTCTTATTTCCATGTGAGTCAGGTTCTCTCAGTGCACATCTGCTTCAATGTGAAGTGTCAGCTCTGCTTCAGGGAAAGATCTGATATGAGACGAGTTCTTCTTCAGCGCAGTGACAATGTGATACTGAAACACCTTGGGGAAAAAGTGCACTCTTCTGCCTCAAATAGGCCCTCGGTTTGTCCTAAACTGCCTTGCCTCGTGTCCTATCAACTACACTCAGCGAAATTAAGATCAATTTACACCAACTGTCAGGTCATTAATAGGGCAGTTAACTGCCGAGCGTTTCATCCCACCAAAAGCGAGTTTGATTCTGAAACCTTTTCACCTTTCCTTGCGTATACAAATCTGAAGGAGAAAATGAATAGGCACAAGGTTAAGTGATACTCTCTTGTTTTTTTCCGGTCTTCTGCTTACCCTGCTCTCAGGTTTATTTGGGCAAGAACTGAAGACTTGTGTAAAGTGGTGTGATGTCAGAGTTGGAGCGAGTTGCTGATGCTGCTGTGAGTGGCCACTTGATGTGACGTGCCAGTTAGTGAGAGAGGGAGGGAGGGAGGGATGAGACGGAGAGATGCAGGACTGGGCTGGCAGAACAACATTAGCGCTGATTCAGCTGCTGCAAGCGGAGCAGCATTGACTTTCTCAGAGAAGTTGGAGGAAGAGGATCAGGTGAAAGTAAGTAAGACAGAGCAAGGGAGAGAAACGCACACCCACGAGTGAGAGAGAGAGAAAGAGAGAGAGATGGGAAGTACTGGAGAGGAGACAGGAAGAGAGATGTAGAGCCGCTGAAGGAGGAAGAGCAAGTTGCTGTGTTGGACAATGTCGACAAAGCACAGACATCACATTTGTCCTCAAAGACACACAAACACAGCAGAGTTGGTTGGAAACCCAACACCGGCATCTCTCTGTCTCAATGACCTGATGAAGGACAACAAAGCCGCAGGGAAGAGGAGAGGAGAGGAGAGATGCGCAGCGCAAATCAACACAATGTACCCTAATATAGCATACAGTAGCAGCTTAGAACAGCACAGCAGAGATGAGCTTGTCAGGTTCATTACAACAGAATAATACAGAGTATTATCTAGAATAACAAGCTCGCATCAAAGTACAAAATGTTTTGTAGACACTTTATTTAGAGCGACTCTCAAAACTGACCATAAGTTTGAAAGAGTGAACTGAACTAACAAAGCTTTAACGAAATCTTAAGTACAGATTTCCATTTAAGGACTACTTCAAAGCTTACTGTAGATTAGAGAACAGAAATACAGAAGCAAATGGTGCTTATCACTGCAGCTAAAATAAGCAATCTCGACACCGGCTTTCTCTCATTGTCTGCACAAACCTCCAGACCTTTTACAACTTTTATAACGTTGACATTTATTAGCTTCCGGAGAGTTTCAAAATTGATTTTCTTTGTGCAGTGGATAGCCCCACTCAGAGTGTTTGTTTGACTAGACTAGACCCGGACCATAGAAGGTGTTGCCGGAGTCAGCAGAAGACATTATGTTCTGCACTTGTGTGTCAGACATCAGCGTTCTCCCACGCAAACTTTCCATTGATGCAAAGCCTTGGGAAATATGGTAATATTGGTGTACTGTAGGTAAACACACTAGCTAACTGGAGGAGCAGCGGCTGAGGCATGTTGATACTTAACCCTTCTCGTTACTCATGTATGATGTCCTGTTTCTTTTTTCCCCTCTCACGCTTCAGCCCGGTCTCGTCACACTTGCTCTCTCATTTCTTCTCACATATTGACATCCCCTCTGCCCCCCTCCTCCTCCTGCTGCTGCTGCTGTGGTTAGTCGCTGTGTATTTAGATTGAAGGTCACAGGGTCAGAGAGAGGGGGTTGGGGTGTGATTTAATAACAGCTCATTCTCCCTGCGAGTGTTTTTAAAAGAAAAGGCAGGAGTTTAAGAGAAGTGTGTTATGTGTGAACACAGGAGAAACCAGGGTGGTCTGTGTGTTTTACTTTTTTATAAATTTAACCATTTGCTATTTTAACTTCTCTGTTTCCTCTTGGCCACAGTGTTGTTACCATGGTAATTAGCCTGATGGTTGTCTGTAATGCTGTTAGGTGAATTGCATGATTATTGTTCGTTATCATGCTACCAGTTGGAGAGAACCACACAAGCTGGCAGACGGTACACACACAGATACACAAGGTCGTCTTGTTCACACTTATCACAAGATCCAGTGCACATGAGGGTGGTGAAATGTATTTAGCTCGAAAAAAACAAATACCTCACATTGCTCTTATTTTGTTCAACCCGTTTGCATGGTCATGGTGCTGCAAAGTACACAGAGGCCATTAAGGAACTAGCAGAGGTCAGTCCACCCATCAGACAGAGGAGAAAAACTACAATTCCCATCAGTCATTCCTGCCCAGTGGAATGCTGGGATTGTTCTAGTGACTGCAGGATTTCAATCAACCTTGAAATGCAACTGGACACTGGAGCGTCAGACAGAGAAGGGGAGACATTGTCAAGGTCAATCACTAGCCTGGCATGCCATAGCTACAAGCTGCCTGATTGATTTATATAAAGCCACCCCCCCGCTGCCATTCTGTCTCATTGATTTAGGCTACTCTCTGCCGAAAACTGAATGACAGAACAGGATGCAGCAGTGCTTCTTCTCTATTATTTAGCTACTCCCTTAACTGCCAGAGAAGCAATCTTGCCTCTTAAAGATCAATCGTGTATTTTGGATTAGTGATTTTTCAATGTATGATATTTACAACTGTACATTAAAATGTAAACATGTAAAATGTTATATATTTGTGCTCTTGCATTATCCCAATTTCCTACATGAACCTGCAATTTTAATCAAGGTAATGGGCCGTTAACATTCATTTGGTTGCCTGTCAGTAGAATTTTTGGCCCGGAGGAGCTTTTTCATTTTTCTATAACAAAGTTCTCAGAACCCTCTTTTTTTATTGTGTCCACACCGCAAGAATAAGAAAGGATCCTAGTTCCTAGAAAACCGTTTTAGTTGACTTTGTATGGTGCTTGGTCCAGAGACCAGTGCAGCACTGGCAAGTGCCATTTTTGAAAATCCGTTTGCTGTGGAAACACAAAACAAAAATAACAGCTTATAAAGAAAAAAGTGAAAGATGAACTCTAACCAGGAGAAACTTTCCATGACAACAGTGGTGTTTAAGACAACAACTCCTACTTCTTCACAGTGTCACTAAACTCCCATCTTTTGTGGTTGATTTGATTGAGAGACCTCTAGTGGCAGGAAATTACACATTGTACGTTTAAATAGTATGAATAAAGGGGCTGATGTGGACTCAGAGTCAAAACAATCCCCTTCAACATCGCTGTAACAGGGGAGACACTAGATGGAGTGCTTGAAAGGCTGTCTTTTGTTTTGTATTGGTCTGTCAGCTGGACCAGAGCTGGACCCATTCATGCTTGTTGGCCCAGAGTGAGAAAAGAAAGAGAAGATAAAGAGGAGACCCCTCCCTCCCCTTTCCTAACACTCTTTTTCTTTGTTCTGTCATGTCTCTCTCTTTCTCTCCGTGTCTCCCTCTTTCTGTCTTGTTTGACCCATATAGCTAGTTTGCACAGCAGTCTGACTGCGGCCCTGTTTGTCTCTTACCTCCCCCTGTTAAAGCCTTTGGCACTTTGTCTTAGCGCTGGATTAATCTGAACTGGACAAGGCACTACCCCTCCCTCACCAATACACACCAACACACCCCGTCTCTCTTGAGTAGCTCCACACACTCATCTCTTGTTCTGTCCCCCCGTGTTTCTTTTTCTTCTCCCTTCTGGCGAATCTTTTCACAGAGGTAGGGAAAAAAGGGAGAGAGTGAAAGAGTGCAATCCAGACACTCCAAGCTCTGCGTGCTCAGACAGGCAGGCCAATATTCCCCCAGCAGATTCCTGGCATGCCATAGTAACCTGCTGGATCCTCTTTCAAACCATCAGACCCCTTGTAGAATCACTGGATTTTAAGTCTTTATGCATGTGTGTTGGTTTATTTCTCTTTACAGCTCTTGGTTAGTTTGCAAGCATGTGTCTGTGTGTTCACAATGTGCATCCATCAAAAAAAATAAAAAGGAATGCAGCAGCAGTTGTCAGGAGATTGTTTCTCTATGACACAAACACACGTGCGTCCCCTAGATCTCTGGCTTCAGCATTGTCCTCAGTGTGTAGGGGTCACCAGCAGTGGTTGGCTCGCACATGACATGCTTGTCTTTGCAGAGGAGCTGCAGCTATGTGTCGAAGGTGAGCCATTCATAATCGGGGAGTGTGCAGCTGGTCTGGTGGTGGGTTCTCTTGGGCATGTCAACATCCCACAAGGACGAGAATAGAAGCCGTTCGGGGCTCTATTTTAGATTTCACTGTATTATAATTATAGGCCGTGATGGGATATGTGGTTCTGACACACGGGAAGAGCTGTGGGCAGTGCAGGCCTGGCTTGGACTGACACTGTATTCCATGTCCTGGTGTCTTGTGTCCTTAGTGAATGACCTGTCTTGAGTGTCTGAAACAGCACATCACATCTTTGTTTTCTTCTAATAATTAACCTTTCGCTCCCACCTCTCTCCTCCCTTGTCATTCCAGCAGAATAAAAGATGTCCGCAGATGCGTTTGGAGCCGGGGGCAGCGATGCCCAGCAAACCCTGCAGTCCTTCTGGCCTCGTGTCATGGAGGAGATCAGGAACCTGACAGTGGTACGCTGTCCTATGACACAGACAAACACACACAAAGGCAGACAAACCAACACTCAGATTTAATGTTTTTATATCTTTTAAACCACTTTCTTCTGCTCTATGCTGTATCTGTAACCGACCACCCTTCCATTATTTCCAGAAGGATTTCCGCGTGCAGGAGTTGCCTCTGGCCCGAATCAAAAAAATCATGAAGCTGGATGAGGATGTCAAGGTAAGAGACTGAGAAGCTGATTGTGATGGGGTATGAGTGGGTATGTAGTAAAAGGAACCACATAGTGTTAGTATTATTCCTTTCATATAAAAACAAGAAATTGAGTTCATACAATCAGACAAAAACCATAAGAGCCATGTGATATTTTTGTGAATTCCTTGTAGTTTCTTTGATCCTAATTGTGTAATTAAAACTGGTGCAGCCTTTTGTTCATATTAAGCATACTTTTAAGTATTCTGAACGACTGAGAGATGGAAGCAAAGGACAATAAACAGTGTAGAGCTTGAACCAGTTTTATAGAAAATAAATGTCTGGTTTTGCTTCCATTTTAGACAAAAGTTTGATTATTGTAATGCCTTGAAGCCTGACTGCCATGTTTCCACTGCACAGTACAGCTCTGCTTGACTCACCACACTTTTAGTAGCAGGTCCTTTTCTCTATTTCATTTTCCACTGTGGTTAGTACCCCCTCAGTGTAGGTGGGATTCTCACCTGATTACCACAGCAGGGCCGTGTGAAGCTTGCTTTGTGTGCTGCCATATTTAAAAATCTGGGTCGAGTGAATAAAAAAAAAAAAAGATGTTGGCTTAGGCATTTAAAAATGGCGGGTTTGTATCAGATCTTCTACTATCAGCTCAGCTCTCTTGGAACCTCAGCTGAGATATTGCCAAAAAAAAATTACCAGTTAATTTCCATAACTTTTCTTCATGGGTTACAAAAAAAGGGAAGCAATCAATCCATCTTCATTGTCCACTTATGTGGAAATTTGCCTTCAGGTTCACAGATTCAGGTTCACAGATCACAGGTTCAAAAACATCATAGTAAAACACACAATTAATAGCACACTATGCACAGTGCATATAGGAAACTTAAGTACGTACAATAAATAGCACAACATTTGAAATGCAACAGCAGACCTTGTCCCAGTGTACATGTGGAGTTGGGGAGACCTGTGCCATGCAGTGGAAATGCAGCATAATTGGACAAGTCAAGTCGTAGGTTTGTGGCCTGCTGTGTCAGACCACTTAGCGCCCGTGAATGGCCTGTTGGACTTATTTATAATGGAAAAATATTATCAGCTCTTGCGCATTCAGCAGTGTTTGTTGATAAGAAGTCCATTATTTATACCAAATGGGTTTACATCAAAACAACACATTGTGCATACGGCGTCATTAAGTCAAATTACAAAACTAATTGTGTAGCAAGTGGCTGTTTATACCACTTTGTGGAGCACTGGTGTTGTGTCCATAAGAAGTAGCTACTTCTAGTTTTTAATATGGCTCCACAATGCCGAGATTTGAGATGCTAGTTGACTTTTGAAGACTTGGGAAACACAAGAAATAAAATGTTTTTCTTTTTATTCTGCCTGATCCGGTTTGTTATTGTCTCTGTTGTTGCACACAGAGAAGTCTCGCTCTGAAAACATATGTGGCGTCTTCCACATCTTCTAAATTGGCTAAATAATCAGCCATGATTAAAAAAAAATCTTTTGAATAACACTAAGCTATGCTTTCTGTATCCCAACACAACAAACTCTTCCTGGCACTTCTTTCTTCAGCTCACTCACATTTTCATCTCACAAGATTTCTGAATGAGACTTCTCCTCGAGCAAAACTTGATCAGATAGCATTGCGGCCCATTTCGTGGCTGTCAGCTGCAGTGCTCACTTTCAATATCTGACCATTTTCCAAAACATTTGATTTAGAAGGGTTGAAAAATAGGCTCCAGTTTTAAAAATACCGATGTTTAAGGCACAAGAAGTGGTGATTTCACCCCCATTAAACCAGATTATCTGGCAGGACTCTTCTAAAAGGCTCGGACTACATGTGTGTGTGTGTGTTTTGTGTGAATGTGTCGTGTCAGGAGCAGTATCCCGTTAGTTAAGCTGTAGCTTAAAGAGGTAAAGAGATCAGGAGATCACTAACATATCTGAAGACAGGACCCTTCTGTCAGCCCTGACGCAGCAGCCTTCACTGCGTGTCTACATGTGAGTGGTGTGGTATACTTGCTCTCCATCTTGTACATTTAAGCTTCACATTATGTCCATATACTTAACCAATTACTGTGTGGCTTGGTCTGAGAGTTCAATGCAACTCAATCTGAAGAAGTGGAGTTTGAAGCTAAGCAATTTCCCACTCGAGGCTGGCAGACCAGTGATTTTACAATTGAAGAGGCGTTGTTAGGGACAAACAAAGGTTTGAAGGTAACTCACAGCTGAGATGGAAAGAATAGAAATGTTCAAGTGTTTTGGTGAATAATGATGACATTCTCTTGCTGAACAATTTCTTTCTGTTCGAGTAGCGTTTCGAGCTGAAACATTAGCATATAAATTAATTATGATGTGGTCTTTTTAAAACAAATGAATGCAGCAACTCTGAATGTGATGCAGCAATTTGTCCTTCAAGCCCTAAATATTTAAGCCGATGTGTGATTGATGTTTAAAAAGTCCGTGGGTGTATTTTAGAAGGTGTAACTCTCCATTTCCTCTGGACAGATGATCAGTGCAGAGGCTCCGGTCCTGTTTGCCAAGGCGGCTCAGATCTTCATCACAGAGCTCACCCTCAGAGCCTGGATCCACACCGAGGACAACAAGAGACGCACACTACAGGTCAGACACACTCAAAGGTGTATGAACTGTGCTCCTGTCCTCGACTACAGACTTCTTAATTGACTAACACTCTTTCCCAGAAGTATGCTAGTACATTTTTTTATATAAAGTCATTCAGCAGGAAAAAAAGGCAAAACATTTAACAAATTAACTGAAGAAACCTTAATCGAGTGATATGAAAAGGCAGGATTCGTAAAAAGTCTTGAATGTTTGGAAGGTTTGTTTCACTTGTCATCCACAGTGAGTCTTCAGTGATCGCTCACTCTGGGAATTGGCAGACATGATATAATCACGATCAACATATACGATCAGAGTTCAAATAAAAAGCTGTTAAAATCAACAAAATGTCAATATACAATGGTGTGCTTAACAATGAATGGAAATGTTTGGTTTATGTGTCTTTAAAGTGTTTTAATTTTACTCTTCAAAAGCTCCAAGAAGCCTGAAAACAACTGATAAGTGGTCTAATTGATTAAAAGGGTGCATCCCTACTTTTTTCACTCCATGTTTTACCTTTATTCAACAATCTCCAGTTGAGGAAACAAACTGACCGGTCAGTTTTTCACCTTTCTC
Source organism: Serranus cabrilla (assembly GCA_903364295.1). Lineage (NCBI taxonomy): Eukaryota > Metazoa > Chordata > Actinopteri > Perciformes > Serranidae > Serranus > Serranus cabrilla. The sequence goes on from CAFUXE010000312.1 coordinate 536,298, forward strand.
GCCTTTGTCATGTTAATGTCTTTCTGCCCTATTTTATTTAGGATTGTTGCATCCATTTTCGGACATAATTACGTTCCCCCTTTCTTCCTTGTGTACATTTCTGCCACCTTTTTCTTTCCGACTCCTCTCTCACACCCTTGCATCATTTGGGTGTGTTTTTGGTTTGTTGCTTTCTATTCACTGAGCGTCTGTGTGCGTATACAGGCAGAGGCCCCATACCAGCATCCCCTTGAGGACTATCTCTCTGTCTCGTTCTTTCCCCCTCCATTGACTTTGAAAGCAAAGCCAGGCGGGTGCCGCTGACCCACTTTTCCCTCCGGTGCCATTTTGCCTGCTCTGCTGTCCCAAACTTGAATAAGATGGACTCTGGATTGATGGGTGGGGGGAGAGAACGTGAGAGCGCTGATGGGAAGAGTTGGGGAAAAAATCAGACAAGAGTCTCACCTGGATGTCAAAAGGGGAAAACTGTGGAGCAGAACATGAAAGCCCTTAAGTCCACTTTATCCATTCACATACCTCTGAGAGATTAGCAGCCCACGGATATGTGTGTGTATGCCAACGCAGGTAGAAACAGAGACTGGAAAAAAAGACAGTGTAATCGCTCTCATCGCAGTTAGTCTTTGAGGACTCTTAAACTGAAGACCTACTTTGGAAGTGTGTTCACTTTGCTGTTGTCTTGGCTTATCTTTGTCTCAGAGTCCTTTTTTTAGCATGAACCTCTCAGGTGTAAGAAATCTACACTTCTTGCTTTAAATAGAAACTTTATTTCCTGTGCACGTTTACATGTTAATCACATTCTACACCTCAGGTCATATGTTAATAAGCACGCGTGACAGTTGAACCTCATACTTGTGTGATTTTCTTGTGCCTAAGTGAGGAAAAACAGCATCCGTTTCCACATGTTCGCACACACACACACACGCTCGAGTCCTATTGTGAAGAGGGCACGCCAATTGAGGTCACCATAGCAACGCTCACCGATAGAACAAGTGTAGATGTGACCTGGTGTTACCAGATATTAATCAAGCTACTATAAATAGCCTCTAGTGCAGGGAGGGCCACAATGGGGGGTCCTGACAGCCAATATCCTGTGGAAAATTCCACAGAGACAGCACACTGCTGTGGATATAGGAAGGCGTATAGGAGCAGCAGAGCTCATGAGGGCAGGAGTTCAATTCCACCTTACACACAGTTTTATGCTTTTAATGCTTAGGTGGTAGTTTTTTTATTGTACTGTTACAAATGTTTTCCTTTACTGACTGGGAAGTTTTATAATGTAATGTGTTGCAACTATGATTATTTTCACACACAATGTTCATACAACAAGCCCCCTTGCTAAGCAACTGAAGGAAAAAAGACCTAGAATAAAAATCAACTACCGAACAAAAAAGAAAAAAAAGCATCATTCTTGATCAGTCGATCTGTTAATCCTCCCGTGTCAGTTTGAGTTGGGAAAATAAATGGGATAAATTAGTAAGCATTCAGTAATCCTTATCAAAGCATACATTCAAAATTAATATTAACAGCTGATAAAACAAACAAAATGACAATGTTCATTTACAACCATTTAGATGTGAAGATAAAAGCTTCAAATTTAGTTAATTTGGTTTTGCTACTTTAAAAGTATTTGCAGCTGTAATAATAATTTTATTTACCATTCCAATGACAAAAAATAAACAAAACTTATATTCAATTGAGACCTATTTTATGTTCAAACTAATAACTTTTTTTGTAAATATACACTCTATTCTTTTTTGTTTGTCTGAATTCTGTTTTTATTTACATTTTTCCCAGCTTTCCAACCTCGTCTGAATCTGACTTGTATATATTATCTTCAGTTCACAAAGTGCTTTGACAGACACAAGCAGGATACCCAGAAGGCAATATAACATCTGCCGATAATTATCTAGATTGATTGTTTTGTCTATAAAAAGTAATGAAATGGGAACAATGTCGTTTTGTCTGATCAACATTCCAAAACCCAAAGGGATTATATTTACTATGATGTTGAATTTCTACTGGGAAGTGCGTTTCAATTCCACAGTAGCCTCTCATGGGGCTATTTTGGGAGAGTTGACCTTAGGCCTTAAGGTATGCCTATTTAAAGCTTGCTGCATATATTAACCCGCTAACTCTTTGTGTTATTTTTACAGAGGAACGACATTGCAATGGCAATAACAAAGTTTGACCAGTTTGACTTCCTGATTGACATCGTGCCCCGGGACGACCTGAAGCCGCCAAAACGACAGGTAGGAAATCACACGCTGCACAGTGATGGGCAGATGTGTTTAAAGTTTAGGAAAATAATTTGCCCACACTTTAAAATCAGCACAATAAAAAGAGGAACAACATCTCTTTCCATTGTTGGCAACCTGGAGGTGCTGTAAACATCCTTGACTGGAAGCTGGGGTTTGGACAGCGAGGGCTTTCAGTCGGATGTTTGCAGCATCTTATTGCCTCTGACAGCCAACAGTTACCCCAGCAAAGACACTAGTTTGTACAATTAGGAACAGAAATGCGTCCTCCACCAGGGAACACTTCAATAAGGATAAAATCAGGTTCCTTCTCTTCCAGAAAACAGCATATTGCATTGAAGCTTTGCTCAAGCAAGATATTTGATGTACTGGGTACTAATGTAGGATACCAGATGGAGGAGTGAGATATTTAAATTTGTTGTCAAGTAGACTGTCTCCAGGCATGTAAACATCCTACACTCTCAGCTGTGTTGTCATGGAGCTGGGAGAAGGGTGTTTACGCTTCTGGTGATGGAGAAACCTCATCAGGATGAAGCCCTGTTCATTAGTCAGTTATGGAGCAGAATGACACAGGTCAGTGTGTACGGATACAGTGGAAACCGCTGACAGCGATCACGTCTGTCCGAGTCAAATCGGTCTCTATAATTACAACCAAACTTCTTTCTTTATTTCTCATGCAGATTAGCAACTAATTTACATTTTTATAGTTACTACATCTTTTTCACTATTCACAAGCGTGCTGCCGATTCTTCTGCCTTTTTACCTCAGCGAGGGCCTGTTCAACGGGCGTTATTGATGCACTTGTTGATGGCGGCTTTAACCACAGGTGGTTGCCCTATTTGCATGTGTTTTCTGTCTCCATCACTAGCAGCTGTAACTGTGTCCTTGTTGTTTGACTAGACTATGTAGCCTGAGGGAGCATAAAGTGAAACTTTGCTGGGCTTCACGCCAACTTTTAGCAGTGCTCGCCAGATGGCAACCAGGCATCGACTTTTGTTTGCCGAAACTGAAAATACTAAAATAATTAAGAAAAGATGTAACTATACGTCAGGTTAATGATGAATATGTGACATAAGAGAATAACCGTTTGCTGCTGCCTTGAATTAGATTTTTTCACTTATCAAGTTGCGTTTTGCCAGAAAGCTGTAATGTGCTGCGGGACTCTTGCCTTCCAAAACGTCACATGTTCTTCTTATTTTTAATTCGGGTTTATTTGCTTATTTGTCGATTTAATCAATTTGCACATTTGCTTATGATGATCTCCAAATGGAGACTATGTTTTGAACTGAGAAAAAAATACTTTCTTTTATGGCAAGGCAAAGAATGAGCATAAATTAAATGCTTATTTGGATCAAAATGTTTGTGACAGAATCGTATAAGTGCTGTTTAAATAGTTTTATAAATAACTTCTAGTGATCAAGAAGTCCACTAACTGTTCATTTAGGGTATTTTGATACATGACAGCATATGGGAAAAAAGTAAAAACTATGACAATTATTTTTTGTTTTGTTTTTTAATCCATACAATTGTGATCACAATCAGCGGTTTCCACTGTAATTTAATTTGTGATAATTATTAGTTCGGGTTAAAGCCCCAGCGGCAGCAAGCGTCCAACCTGCTGACCTGTGCTGAGTAAACGGAATGCCAACAAACTCTGACGCTGCATTTTTGTGGCCAGAGAGAGCATTTACATACATAAATCAATGAGTTTTACATTATTAGTTTTAGTGTACATATATTTCAGTCGAGTTGCAAATGTTTTTTGGTGTAAATTGTTCTGGCTGATACCTCCAGACCTTCAGTCAAAGGTATTGACCAGTATGGTGCTTGTAATGGATCTTATGCCCAGATTGCATTACTCTTCCCCTGCCACATCCCATCAGTTATTTATCAGACCTGCCCTCCTCTACCGTTACACCTGCAAAAATAATTCATGGAGATGTAATGGACTGATAGGCCTTCTTCCATGTGTGTGTGTTTGTGTGTGTGTGTTTCATCTTCAGGAGGAGATGCGTCAGTCGGTAGCTCCAGCAGAGCCGGTGCAGTACTACTTCACTCTGGCCCAGCAGCCCGGAGCTGTGCAGGTGCAGGGCGCACAGCAGGGCCAGCAGCCCGGCGCACAAACGGCTACGACCATCCAGCCTGGACAGATCATTATCGCTCAGTCACAGCAAGGACAGGTATTACCAACATCTTGTTTGAACAGCTTAGAACAGAGTCTGCCATAAAGGACACACGCAAAGATGCTCTTAAAGAAGCAACGACTGAATGAAACCACAGCTGGATAGGAGAATTGTTAGGCAATAAAAAGGGCGACTACAGCTGAGCTTTTCTTGCCCGCACGGAAACACAAATGACCAGTTATCGGAGCCTGCAATGAACTTCAGGAAAAACATATTGTGTGCGCGAGTGTGTTTGTTTGTGTCACCTGACGGATTACCTCTCCCAAGTAGTTTAAGCAGAACATTGTAAACTCCACCCCGTCCTGGGAATCATGTTGCAAAGAGCCTGTGACTCGGGTCATCACACCTGGCTTTATTGATATTAGTCTTAGCTCACATTCAGTAGAGGACCGCTCTCCCACCAGCGGGAACAACTGAACCTCAGAACACACCCACATAACTGCACACACACGCACACCATCCCCCTGAAACCCTGCAGAGGAAACATTTGAACTGAACGGAACATTTTCTTCTCTGTTGTTTACTTGTGTGATTTACAATTGAAATATAAAGTTTATAAACACACAAAAAAACTTTCTGTCGATTGAAATATTGATCCCTGTCTGTTTTTGCAATATCACAAGACCCAAAATGTACACATATTACATACAGAGTTTCTGTAATCATGTAGTGTTTAGTTTTGCCTCTTAAGTGAAGCATACTGCAAAAAATACCTCAATTAAATATGTGCTTTTTATTTATATATTTTTAACTGCCTCACCCTGAATATACTGACCTGTATTTGTGCAAAGTTTTTTCACTGAAGTGGTGGTTTCACAATCCTTTACCATCGCCAAATATCTCTGAGATTCTCTGTAGCTATCTTGAGGTGCACTGCTGTTTTATCAGTCAACCTTGCACAAGCAGCGAAGGTGGGCAGAGGGCGAGGCCAGACGCAGAATTTCTTAAAGAGGAAGAAAGCGTAGATCGGCTTTCCGTCCCTTTTCAGACTTTTTATGTGAGAAAATAATGTAAAACTAGAGATTGATCACGACTGAGGACTTGGGGAGAGTTTCCCCCTCAGCAGCTGCAGGGTGCCACCATGCAGCAGGTGCAGAGCACAACCATCACACCCATTTTCATGCGACAATCTGTTAAACAAGATGCATATTAGGGAACATCTTTTGATCCAGCTTTCTAATTATCCCACTCCTACTTCTTTTGCTGCCGAGCGCCCTCTCTCTCTCTCCAGCCTGCATGTCATGCAGCCGTGTTCCTGTGCTGCTGTGGTGCTTCATGCTGCTTCAGCAGACTGCCTTTAGCTGAGCTGTCATACTCATTTCGACCTGGCCTGATTCACTAGCACAGCTACTGCTGCAGTCCCCGCTGAGAGCACGGAGGTCACAGTTTGACACTCACCTTACGTGGACTCCATTGTAGGGTATTTACAAGGTGGCACTTTAAAAGGTGGGCCTGGAGGGTGAGAGAAGTGAGAGTTTTAAATTAGACTCCCATAAAAAAGATGTGGTTTACTGAGGTGCTTTTGAGATTAAATAAAAACTTAGAGAATTTAAGATAAAGCTTCAAGGATTCTGTCTTTGCAAACTGCTTATTTTAATTAGTTTACCCCAGTTTTCTGTTGAATGTGAGGGTAACCCTGTTGACGTTATTTGCATCAGTGTGTTCTGGTGTTGACCAGAGCTGGTGAACTTGTCATGATGCATCAGACACATGTCATGTTGACAGGAAATACTGCAGAATCAAGAAGGAAAATAAGATGAAGTAAAGATGATGGGCAGAGATCTTGATTCATATCCTTTATATATGTGTCTGTGTGCTGTTCGAGCTTTCAGTGTCACTAGTTGTCACTGTTGTACCAATTCTGCCATTTTTTCTCAGGTCACCAACTCTCTCTGAAGTACTTATGAAACCACAGCTGAAATAACTAAAGCTGCTGTAAATGTCACTGTGGTGGACATGCCCGTCCCAACTTCACCGGGGTTTTATTTTTTACATGTTTCTGACATTTCACCTTCAGCTTCTTTATCATTCACAAACATGCCATTATATGTCATTTGCTGCTTATGTGTCACAGTTTGCCGCGCTAACATTCAAGCTTGTCACGCACACACATGCTTACACGTTCACGTGTTCAGTAGTTGCAATCGCTGCTTTCTCACTGTGTGTCTTTCTCTCATTTTCTCATCCTGTCCTGTCGGGCCATCAGATGCTGCAAGGTGCCACCATGCAGCAGTTACAGCAAGTGCAGGTGCAGTCACAGGGCACACCCATCACGGTAAACACACATGCACATGTGCATTTATATGCTCACTAACCACACGCAAGCAAACAGAAGCCACTGCTTGTTGCCACAGCCCTGTAGGTGACTGCCGCCTACAAGCTCCGTCCTGCTCAGGTGACTGTAGGGGCGACCGCAGCATGGGATCAGGTGGCCTCTCCTAGATAGTGTGACCGACAGAAGACAAAGAGAGGTCTCGAAACCTGCGTTGTCACCTCATGTTCCCCACAACTTTTGTGCCTGCCTGATAATCTTTAACAGACTTTAAATTATAAGAATGCACAACTATGGTGGTGGCTAATTTCAGGGAAGTTAATTTTCTTTGCTTTGTGTCAATGATAAACTACATGCCTGTACAAGCTTTTGTTCAACTACTAACATGTGTAACTTCTGTCTGTCGCTTCTCTCTGTTTCTCCTCTCTTCTCTCTGTTATCAGAGTGCGCCTGTGGCCATGCAGGTGAGTGAGGGCCAGCAGGTACAGATTGTCCAGGCTGCCCAGGGTCAAGCTCAGACGGCCCAAGCTCAAGGCCAGACCATGCAGGTCATGCAGCAGATCATCACCAACACAGGAGAGATCCAGCAAATCCCAGTAAGTAATAAGCTATAAAAAGCGACGGGAATCAGGGGAGTGACTGGTGAAGCTCAAACCGTGGATGAAATGTTTAAAGTAGTTTGTGTCTGACAGCATTTGACATTGTAATTCTTTACTGAATTATCCACACCTCACTGTATGATGGGAGTAAGCAACAATACGTTATACAAAGTTAACAATTCACCAGAAGAAAGTGAATGTTTCCCGTTGCTGTTGCCCAGAGTAGGAAAATGGCTGTGACCTCTGTGTTCGAACGACCTTTGCTCCAAACCAAACTCTGTCTCCCCCTTGTGTCGGCTGACTGTAGGTGCAAGTAAACACAGGCCCTCTACAATATATCCGTCTAGCCCAGCCTGTGTCCGGAGCACAAGTGGTCCAAGGACAGATTCAGACTCTCGCCAACACCCAGCAGGTAATGACAGGAGAAACAAAAATAGCATTTATGTAACAAATTATCTAATGTTCAAGCATTTATAATTATATTGTCTATTTGTTTTCAGATCACACAGGCAGAGGTACAGCAAGGACAGCAGCAATTCAACCAGTTTACTGATGGACAGGTAACAAATGCAATTAATATATCCATATCCATGGGTCCGAGCTGTTACAATGACAACGAGATTTTCAGCAAAATAATGCACTTTGTGTCTTCTAGTTTAACTTGTTGTTATTTCTGGCTTGTTGATAACAATGCTATGGACCAGCTGGCTGAATATAAATGCAATTAATTTATCCTCACAAATCCAGGAAAGCCTTATTGATATTGAAAATGTCTTTTAACACGGCACTGGCCAAGAAAGGCAACAAAAACAGTGAGATAAATGACATCAGACAAGAGAGAACCAAAGAAACAATATATTAGACTTGTATCAAACAGGCCCGATGCATTTGAGAGCATCATAAAGGATTTTGGAATATGGGATAACCATAAACAATCTACTAACATGAAACAAATCAGCCTTAATATCCACCACGACCCTGTAAATCCTCATGAATATCCAGCTGCACAGCGACACTCAGCCTCTCGTCTCTCTCTCCGTTTCACAGCAGTTGTATCAGATCCAGCAGGTGACGATGCCGGCGGGACAGGAGCTGACCCAACCCATGTTCATTCAGTCCACCAACCAGACAGTTGACGCACAGGTCACGCAGGTCAGCACCGAATGAGTCCAACCAGGAACCTTTTCTCCACACACACAACATACATACCAGCCCATGTGATGCCAACAGACGCCACCGACTCTGACGAAGGACGCTTGATAAACTCCATGTTAAACTGCTCATGTAGACGAGGGACCTGAAATGTTGTAACGCTCTTTTTGTAATTAAATGAATGCGCTGGATTAAAAAAACCAAAGGGACGCTGATTGACTCTCTCAAAATTACATATTAAGTTGCATCTACGCTTAGACACTGTCGACTCTTTTTACTCTCACCCAGAGAAAACATGCATCCACTGCCACAGGCCCTGACACCAGTCTCTCCACAGACTCTATTCTTCTTATTTCACGTCCAAACTTTGTTCTTTATTTTGAAAACATAATTCTGAAAGCGTCTCTGTCTACATGACCTGCTCCTGGCATATCTGTGGCTGAAGGTGGCCGTGGGATTCTTCACCTCCTGCTTTCCTTCTGGGGAAAACACGAATCATAGTTATCGTTTTCCATGTAGTTGATGGATAAAATGAAGCCATATACCTCAGATATCACTTTTTACAGCAAGTCAATCTAAGGGATCTCGAGAAGAGGTTATAAGGTTCAATTAAATTTCATGTAGTTTCTCTTCTGTGTTGTTTTCCACGTCGACAATGAAGCATGACTTTCTGTTTTAAGGGCTTCACACTGTATAGGTTAACTGTGTGTGTGAGTGTGTGAGTGTGTGCTTGAAATACAAGAACACACACACATCACTATCCTCTTTATTCTCACATGTTGTTTATTTCATTCGCTCTTTCTTCGCCCCTCTGTCTTTAGAGCAGGGATTCTCCTCTCTGCCTCTATGCAGTGTCACACAGCCCTCTTCACCCGGGTGGTTTTGGAGTCTTGTGCCCTGGTTTAAGTCTCGTGTACAAACACATGACTCCGTCTGGAGCAAAAAACAAACAAAAATAACCTTTTTATAAAGCCCCTTTCCCCCCCAAATGCAGTTGTTTTCCTTTTGATTTTAAATGATGTTTGGCCTCATATCTTCCCCATCATTTTTTTTGTACAGTAATGATTATTATCAATGTTCTTCTTATTGTTGTTTTTGCATGTAGTTCAAACTGCCAGCATGACATGCAATAGATAGGTACAATTTTATTTTTGATGTTCCTTTTTGTAAACAAACTTTGTTTGTGAGAAAAAAAATAAAAATCATAACTTGTCTAAGAGTGGCGTTCTGAATTAGTGTCCTCAAGTACTAATCTTTGTTGTCATTGTTTTATTTTAGGTGAATTAAGCACTTTACTAGCGTGTGGACTGTAGACAGGGAGAGAAAAGCAGCCGCACACCAACAGATAAGACTTGAACCAACGCAGTCAGCATCCTACTGTATCTACAGGTAGACGCAACCCACCACCAGAGCCCAGAATGTCATCACACTGTTGCTTTTCCATTCACATTTATCTTATAGGAAGAAAACATATATTCTGTGTACTCATTTGTTTAATTTCCGTCAGTAAAAGGAAAAAAAGTTCAGTATCTCAACTTAAAAACTCACAAAATAATGAGACATTTTCTTGAATAGTAACTGAAAATAATAAAATTTTATCCAAGTAATAATGTAGTATTTTGAATTTAAACTAGAGAAATAATGACTTAAAATAATGAGAAAATTATATTATAGGTGATTTTAAATGTTATTGTGAGGCTTGTGTTGTTTTCCCAAGCGGCCATAGGAGGGCAGCACTGATCCAACAAACTGGAAATGTCATTGTTGTCCTGTATTGGGCCAACTGATTTATTGCAAAAACACACAGGTCCACAATTATTCACCAGCAGCATTGTTTAAAAAGCAGAGACACTGGCAGAAATGTCTAATCAATATGTGCCCACGCTGCACCCAAACCAGACTATATGAACACCACTAATCTTATTTCTGCTGCCCTCCTCGAGTGCTTGGAAAGGCTTCATGTGCTCCACAAGGGCAAGCGGTTAACAATAGAGTCACGAGTTATTTGGCTGGAGCCTGCTCAGCTCCTGCAGATCAGACTGCATTCCTTATCCGACCTAAATCTTAAAAGGAAGAGAAGTAATTATGGTGGGACAGAAAATTAGGTGGGCAGAGAGATGCAAGCTCATAATGTCCCACTTTACACCGAGTAAAATGTCTCGCATTCAGCATTGTGTCACTGTTGAAAGTCAAAGCTTAAAAGTTGCAAGTTTTACTTTAAAGTGTTTCTTTTCCACATATAGTCACGGATAACTACACAATTGTCTGGTTAAGCCACGGTAGTCAGAGCCGCAACTAAACATTAGTGAGTCCGAGGGCCCTTTCTTAATCGACTTAATCACTGAACAATAACAGCATTAATGAGTGCAGACTCATGTTCGGCTCTTTCTAATAAGAGCGGCGAGGATTGTGAGAATGTTTGAGCTTAAGTCAAGCATGAAAAGGATTGTCTGGTGGTATTTTTCTTGGCCGGCTCGTCTGGTCAGATCAAGGCAGCCCCGGCCGGATGAATTGGGGCTGACTGACTTGGCTGCAGTCTGGACCTTGTGATTGGGCCGCAACACCAGTTGGTCTCACCAACTTAGGGACAAACCCATAACAGGAGTGGACATTCACTTTGTGTTTGATCCTCTTTTCTCTCTTGCCGAGGTGTCGGGAGAGTTTCTTTTGATCACCGTCAAAACCACAATGAAAGCTTTTCCCAGGTCCTGGCATTTCACTGTTGTGTAAGAAAAATGTGACAGTTTCATGATCCGTGTAGTGAAATTCTGTTATCGTTTATCTCTCGAGGAGATACGAGGAGCAGCAACAGAACGGTTAAACAGTTTATTAGCTCGTGAATCCATTTTACGCTGCAACCTGCCCAGAAAAAATCAAGGCCATAAACACATAATATTTTTTTCAGCCATCCATAACTAAGATCCTTCATAAGGTTAAATTTTAATTAAAAACAACCAAGTTTGTCTTAAAACCGGATAAAAATGTAATTTCTTGCTTCTAGCAGACAATCACAACACAAAAAGGGATCTGATGCCACTGACAGGTGACCAAATGAAATGGACTCTTACCTGGAATAACCTTACAGATTTCTCTAGGTATGAAAATTTTTGGAAACATTTGGGATTATGTAAAAAAAAAAAAAAAAACAATACAACCAAAAATATAACAGGTTGTTTCAATACATTTTAATGCAGCAAAAGTTACATATTATTCCTCTAAATTGTATTGAAATCCTCAAATTTTGTTTATTATAAAGGAAATAAATATTTTGATTCTAGTTAGAATCTAATTTAAAAACTCAATTTATGTCCATTTTATAATATCAGCTGAGGGCGCTCTCAGTTCTTATGATAAAAGTCACAAAATACTCAAAATAACTCTGACTTGACTATAATTATAAAACAAATTAATTTGCACAATGATTAACATACACTCGGCTCTCCAGAAAGGAATTTATTTCATTAGTTTTAATTTATGAATAAGGAGGTATAATTTGCTAATAACCTGTCAACAGCACTTCAGCTCCTGCTGCTGATATGGAGCTCTGAAGGTGAGTGATGGCCTTTGTAAAACACCGCAGCCTGAAGCTTTCAGGTTAATTCTGGACAAGTAGGAAATAAATTGTGTTCACACCAAAAAACACCCAAAGGAACCCAGCAGGAAAACTTCAGCTATTTTAACTTGTATATTTCGCCCTTTTGATACAGAGAGATGACTTTTAGGAGTTGAAGGTGTAATGTAAAAGGTAAAATGTCTAAAAAACAACAGACCTTTGTGATATATTCTGTTGATTGTTTACCTGCGTTATTCCAAATGTGTCGAATGTTAATTATGGTGAGTTTCCTTTGGTCACCTGTGTGCTGTGTTTGTCTGTCAGAAGCTGTCGTGAATTGACCTTTTATCAAGTTTTAGACACGTTTCTACAATAAACTTTTTAGATGATGCTCATTTTCAGCCACACACTTACACCGGATTAAAGGTTTTTTCTTATCTGAAATCTGGATCTTAAGTTCCAAAGATCCCACCCTTCCAAACTCTCTTTTGTTATTGTATTGCTTAGGAGACCCCTAGAGGCAGAAAATGACATATTGTGCATTTAACAAATAATAAAGACTTTACTATTGATAACCAATATATTGTGTTCACATATATTTGACTCTGATTCCTAATCCAGCTGACTCCATAGATTGGGGCCTGACCCTGCAGACCACCTCTGTATGTTTTCAGATGAGCTCAGTTCGAACACTTTTCAGTTCTGCTGCTTGTGTGTGAATCTTTTTATAGCCCAAGGTTTTGTGTGTGTGTGTCGGAAGTGAGGTCGTGTCTACACTGCAGTCCCCTCCACCCCTGGTAACCGCCTGTTAATGTAACACGCTGCGTCCCCTGAGCAGGAGCGTGCTCTGTCCCTGCTGTAAAAGCTTGAAGAGTGCTAGTGAGCTACAAAGGATCTTTTGACTGGTTATGAATGGGCCACTGAGTGAGCTCGTGTAATTTCCTGACTCAGTCCCTGGATTTAAAAGGTTGACACTTACATATTCATGTTGCAGAATGGCACATAGATTAACACGGGAAAACTGACTCACATCAGTTGACATATTTACAGTGACTACATGATGGTTGGAGTGTGTTGATCGGCGG
>CAFUXE010000312.1:558915-571732 GCA_903364295.1 Serranus cabrilla
GTTTGGGTTAAAATAACAATAATTAAGAGAAAAATAGTTTGATCTGAATCTTAAGTTATGCAAGTAAGTTAACTTAGGTTACATAAGTTAAGTTACATAATGCAAGTTATAAAAAATAACTAAAATTTCTTAGGGGACACGAACTGCGCTCTTCTCTGTTGCGGACTTTGTCGCTCTTTATACTATTTTTACTTATATACATGAAGCTGTAGTAACCACATATATGAGCAAAATTTTGCTTGTGCTTGCGAATCTGCTGCTGGTTTTAATAATACATTGTTTATGTCTTTAAAGAATGCCTTCGACTCTTTGAGCTGAAACAGTAGCTTCACAGATTTCCAACGTAAACTTCTCACCTCGGATTAAACCTATACCCTTCAGTCTCTGTGGCGTGTGGGAATCCCTCCACTTTAACCTTTTATGGCACAAGCACCGTGATGGTTTCTGTTTATGAAAGCTTGAGCCTAAAGCCACATTATTTATAGATGTCTGGGGAGATACCCACAACAGGACTCACAGCCTAATGCTCTCCATAACCTCTCCACTGATGGATTTGGAATATCTAAATCCTTCACACATCTTTTGTGCGAACGGTGCTGCACACAGAATGCAGCTTGCAAGCTTTTCATTAAAGGTGAATTGCCTTTCTGACATTATTAAACTCATTTAGTGCAGACAGCTTGTTGATTGAATGTGTTCTCTCTATCCTTGCATTTTCCCTCCCTCTGAACCCGGTCTGAGCCAGCTCATCTACTCTCTCACCTGGGTCATGGAAACAGTCCGGTCTGCTTTTCCAGGTTTTCAACCATGCGACACAAAATCCACTAAAACCGCCGAAAAAACCACTGACGCGTCTGGTGTTGGAGCTTTTTTTTGATGGTCTAAGTAATGTCAGAAAATAGCTTTTTTGTTTTGTTGTTTGCCTTTTTAGTCAGCGCATGAATGTGTTTTTATTGATGACTAAGTAAGAGAGAAAGAAGGGTGGAGTGGAGAGGGACGTGGCACTATAAAACGGTGAAAGGAGAAAGCCACTCGGCACTTTGTGCGAGGTTTTTAACCTGCTCAGGACTGCAGATTGGGTGCTTGTTGTTCATTTAACGCTGCTGTTTTTTTTTTTATCTGTTCACCTCAGCAGGCTGTGTAAATTCTGCTCCATTAAGAATCCTTTATGGCCCAAATGCCTTTGTTACTCGTCACTCTCTCTCTCCTCCATCCTCCTTTTCCTCCTGAGTGGGAATATAATCTCTCATTTGCTGTACTGCCCTGTGTAATTGACTTCCCCTCGCTCACCGCCACTCTATCCCTTCCCCTTTCTTCCTGTCACTCCTGATTGGCTGCTCCTGTCTTTTCTCTTGTTTGTGTATGCAAGATCAGCTTTGCCTTAAAAACACGGAGGATAAAAACATTAATAGTTAAATAAGTAATAACAGTCACATGCATAATTTACAAGATGGCAAATCAACTGATTAACCAATAAAATGGTCGATGGATTGACAGAAAATTTAGACAGTCGAGTGTTTGAGCATTTTCAAGCAATAATGTCTAACCTTTGCTTGTTCCAGCTCCTCAGAGTAATGATTTACTGCTCATAATAGATATTATTCACTATTCTTAAGACAAAGTTAATACTAATTGATGATGAAAATAACTGTAGTTGAAATTGTAAGTCAGTAAAGTAAGCATAAGTAAATATATGCCGCCTTTAGTTTAGAGCAAACTTTTTTATGCCCAACAGAGACCAAAGTGCAAGCCTAAATCTCACGGCACACCTGTATGCATATCTGTGCAAAATAGCCTCTTTAACACATGTTATCACTCTTTTTTTTCTCTTTCCTTTGATGTGTCACACTCCAGTAATCGCCCCCGGCGACAAACAGCGAAACTATTGGGGTTTCCTTTGAGGGAAAGTTTTAAAATAGTGGAATAATTTCAAGGATAGTATATAGAATTGCCTCTGTTTCGGAAAATCAGTATCTACAAAGTAATTAATATAGTAACTTTAAAATGTATTCATATCTTTTTGTATAGTTGTACAGTGCATTTATAGTGTATGGTTGTCACAGAACCCCACGGCACACCTGGACTTCTCCCGTGGCACACCATTTGGGAACCACTGGATGAGACGATGGAACTTCCTCTATCACTAAATCACTAAATTACTTTTTATGTGTGCATCAAAAGCTGTGACATCCATTCAGGAACCTAACCTGCAGGGTCTGGGGTATTTAGACTCCACTGTAGGGACGCAGCAATAGTGCAGCACCCCGATAATGCTTCTCTTAATGGATCTTTGGCATTTCCTTTGATTTCAGAGAAGGAGGAACCAACTTTCAGTGCAGCTACTAATGGAGTCCAGAGTGACTGGATTGGGCAGGAATTGAGAGGAGATGGTTTTTGGCTGATTTGTGGCTCTTGATATTATAAGGACACAGCTTTTGGAGACAGATGAAGTTCATTTTTGAATGATATCTTTGGTGCTGCTGCTTCCTGTGAGGACAACAGTTTGTCAGGGAGACAATACAGTACATGAGAGACTGTTTATAGGGGCAAAACCAAACAGTATTAGTGTCACTTTAGAGGGCCTCGCTTCCCGCTAACACCAAGTGTGACGCAGATGACAAGAGGAAGAAGGAGGAAGGAGTAGGAGGGAGATTGATTTTGGTTGCTGAGGATGAATGATAATAATTTGATACTCTATTGATCTCTGTAGGAAAATTCTCTTTTGGCTCGTCCCTAACAGCAGCTCTGGAGCTGGAGGGGATTCAGTGTCTTGCTCAAGGGCACTTCAGCACAACAGATGCTCGCTCATGGGGACTAAAGGGGAGTCTATTTAAAGCCAGCAGTGACATTAAAAGGTTGCAGGATATGTCAGGAGCATACAGTATGTCCAGAAACAGTCAAATGTACAGTAACATCCGTTTTGGAGGTGTACATAGCCGCGTCGTCCTTCAGGGCAGTGAAGGGCTTACAGCAGGACGAGTGATTTGTGTGTTCATGGAGGGAAAGGTAAGGAGAGGAGAATAGGAGTGAGATGGAGAGAGGGGAGAGTTGAGGTTAGTCGGTGTATTAATTTCTCCTTTCGGGGCAAAATGAGTCTCCCTGGGGAGGGGACTGTCTGTCCCAGGATGACCGACCAGGAATCAGGTTTCTTCCCCAATATCAAGCCCTGCTCTCTGTGCTCACTTTCAGCCAGGAACAGAACATGCACACACACACATATATATATCCTCACATGCACACAAACACACAGCAAGCAAACTCCTGTTGTTTATTTACTTGACAGTGCAGAACACGTTAAGGTGAAATTCAGTTTACATGCAGAAACACACACAGAGACCTTGAACCACACACAGATAGTGCTCCTGTTCCTGCAGATGGGCGATCAGGAGGGGTGTTGACACTTTCTAATCTGCAGTAATCTGTGTTTATGTAATGTTATTGTCGCCGAAGCAGGCCAGGAATACTGTGGCATTTGGTCGGGAGGGTCAAAGGGAAATACCAAGAGTTTATGTTGACGAGTAAAGACCCTCTAAATACTCCAGATCTGCTTTCACAGCCAGGAAAGTCCAGAGTCACTTTCCCAGCTCCTTTCCACTGTATATCTTATTATTACATCTCTCTGTCTCTGCAATATTCAGCTCCGGTGATTTCTGCAGAGGTGGTGAGTCTGCTTGAGTAGATGCACTACAGGGGCTGCAAATACTGACAAATTGTTGTGTCATTTTCTTGTAGCAGTCATTCATTTAAACAAAATACTGTAGGTGGGGGATTTTGTTAATTTTCTGGGATTTTTGCCAGTGTGTCCCCAGCGTGCTCTCAGGAGACTATATTGTTCAAACTACATGTTCCTCTCAGCTGCTGCTGACACATTTCCGTGTACTCAGTGATGCTGAGGAGGTGGGAAAGCTTCAGCGTGAGGATACAAATTGGCAACTAATGCAAACATTTGTGCTGCATTACATCGTGTGCGCTTCATTTGTTTCTGTTACAGAAAAAGGTCTCAACACAACAAAGTGTCAGGGCATGTTTTGTAAAACTTAAACGTGACAACATGCTCAACATAACTGCGTACAGTATTTTTTTGTGTAAACTTTGAACTGTAGTTACATACGGAAGTTATTTAAACCAGGAATCTTTTTCTTTACCATGTCCATTTTTTCCTGCCGAAACATATCCAAGTAGTTTTTTTATTCACAGCTTAAACCACAAGTGTGAATGGGTTACAGAAGCTGTTCAGAAATGTGGTTTGCTCCACCTACCACTTCAGGTATCGGTATGATCAATCATTAGCTCATGTACAGAGAGAGAGAGAATGTTTTTGAGGCATGATTTCTGTCCAAAAGGAACCAACTTTAATTAGTGGATTGCACTTTAACTTAACCTAAAATATTTTGTGCACTACATGGCAATATAGCAGGAAAAGAGAAAGATTGTTGGACAACATTTCACTGCACACATTTAATCCTGATTTGTGTTGATTGATCAACATTACCTTCTCTCTGTCACCCAACACCTCTCCGTCTGGCTCTTCTTGGAGCTTTCTTTTGAAACACTTTCCTGCGCTGCCACCGCTTTGGTTCCCACACTGCCCTGCTTTGAATCAATGTTCCACTGCGCTGTCAAAACCCTGCAACCCAGCTGTAAAACAGGACAGTTAGGACTCTGGTGACGGTAGACGGCCATGCCAGTAAAGTCTGACTTTCTATTCACTGGAAGTGTCGCAAACCGTGGTGAGGCTGCTCTGTAACGTCACTGTCTGTAAATGCTGCACAGTTGCCGCCATTGAATCCGCCTCTATTAAATCTTTGTATACAAAGGCAAGGAACTGTCCTCAGCCTGGGCACACTGTCATCGTCTGTACGGTAACCATCCCAACAGTGTCCACTCAGAGTCACAATGATTATCCCCACGATCCACAATCCATCTTTTACTTTTCTTTTCAATGACAAGTATCAGGACTGAACAGGTTAAGCAGCTTGTATATTGTTATCAAGGTGTTCAGGGTGAGTTAGAGTGCTCAGGAGGCTGCGAAGACCATAAGGGCAGGCAGAAAAAATAAATCAATAGCTTCAGCCTCGCCATTATCTCTCAGTCGTACACTTAAGGCCCGACCCTAATGGGCGGCTGCACCTGCACACTGCTGATTATCAGCAGATGCTCAATAATATGTAAACTCTGTGGCAAAGCGTTGATAAGGAATTAACCTGTTTGTTTATACAAATGTGGGAAAACCTGTGGCCTTTTTATCTCATTTACTGGTCCAAAGTGATGCTGTGAGTTGAGCTACAGATGCAGGTGCTGCTGGTGCAGATGCTGTTTTTAAAGGAGGCTTATGAGAAAATATCAGGTTCCAGTAATTATGCAGTGATACGGGCAATATGCATAAAAATCCTCTACCAGGATGTATTTTATTTCATATCTTCAGATTGATTTATATTGTGATGATATAATCTTTATGGAAAATCAATTGAGAAATTGCGTGTCTGTTATTGGCGAGCAAATAAAATACCTATAGACAGATTAATGCACTTCAACACACTGATACAAAACTCCTTATAGTCTAATATTGTCATAAATCAGTCCTGTGCATTTATATAGAACATATCTATCTAACCAGAATGGCCTAATATACTCAGATGTGCTAAAATGAGAGTTTAGAGATTATGAGAATCTTTAACAGTAGACACATTTATATAGTCTCCTGGTGTATGTATGTTGTCTGTAACAAAGTAAAGAGACCTTAATCTTGTGAGTAAAGACAGATCATGTATGGTGCATGTCTGTGCAGAGGTGGTCTGGTCTCATTGATTCGTTTTTTGTCCAAACAGCTTCTGTGTATCAGACTGTTTCTCTAGCTGGTTATTTTTCTGATATGAGATTTTATTCTCTATCCACGTGTTTGTAACTGAGCTCCTGCAGACATGTGAGTGCCGCTGTGCGTATAGTTTTCAGGATGTGGTGGCTGCATGAGTGTGCAGGCGTACCTGAAGTGTATGCACGGTTTTAGGGGCACACACAAACCACCACCGGTAAAGCGACTTCAGGATTTTTTAGTACAACTTTGTCAGGAGCTGCTTTACATCTTACATAAACTCTCTCCCCGTCTTCTTCGTGCTTTTTCTGCTTGTTGTCTGTCTCTCGTCTCTCCAGATCCTGGGATAGCCCAGGTCGCTGTGTCTCTCTCCTGTTGTCCCTGCCTGGCTGCGCCCGCATGCAAGGCCCATCTTAAGTGTTGTTAAGATCATTTTAATTTATAACGGCAGTCACTATAAACAAGTGAGGAAGCAGCACCATGGAGACGGAGCTCAAACAGAATCACAATGTGGGAGCGTATTTATAAGGCCTGCCTCGCCTGCAGAAAGCGCTTAGCAATGTGTGTGTATATACATATACGTGTGTGTCATTGCTCATGCGGCTGAGTATGCAGGCTGTCAGGGAAGGTCTTGATTGGCGTGCGTGCATTTGCAAAATGTGTGTGCATTCATGCATGTGTAGGTTTATGGAGATTGTGTGTGTGTAAACGCCCGTCCAGTTGCATGGTGGGCAAAGCATAAACAATAATCAAATGTTAACGACGATGCATAATTACGCAGGCTGCCTGCCACTCTAGTGAGATTGTTTCTGTCTGCTTTTTGTCCCATCCTGCTTTAAATGCCTTATTTGCACAATTGCTTCACTTGAAAGCAGAGTCATTTCCTCTACTCTACTTTTTCAGTTCCTTCTGCTGTGATCTGCCTCCCTGCTCTCTTTCCGCTCTCTTTTCTATCAGAACGTTATACTTGCTCTTCAACTTCACTGCATCAGTTTGTCTGTTTTTCTACCCTGGTTTCCGCCTGTTTTTTCCTCTTTATACCTACATTTATTATTTGTTCTCTCTCTCGGTTTCATGAAGCCAACAGGCCTCACTATAAGTAGAGGAGGAGGGGCAGAAACTGTCTCCTCAGACCTCTACGTCTGTCTCACATCACACTTATTCAATCCCTTTTTTACAACAGATACATAAATACATAAATATTATGAAGTGTTGCGGATGATAAAAAAGGTTTCAGTAGATGTCAAAACATGTTTTCTTGTCGAAAGCACAGAAATGTACGACAGCCAAGTGTGAGACACAAGCATAAACATTAACCTGCCACATCAAGCTGTCCTTATTCTTGTATGTTATGATGTCACACAGGAGTCCTGCATGACTTTCTGATTTTTTTTAAACTCCTTTTACAAAAAGCATACATGAACGATGCTCCACACACAATCAATCTGCCCCTATATGCCGACAACCATGTTCACCCTGCAACAATGTGTGTGTGTGTGTGTGTGTCGGTGGACCCTCTGGTCTTCTCTTGGCCCTGAGATTAAAGCAATGTCAGCAAGTGTGTGATGAGACCTCACAGACGATACCTCATCTCTCTCTCTTTTCCATTCTGGCTCTCCTCGTCTCACTGTCCCCTCATCTGTCCAATACATTATTCAGCCACCTCTTTCCGTCTCTTGTCCACCATTTTTCTCATTATCTCTGTCTCTGTCTGGCTGATACTCGCCCCTTGTAGTCATTGCTACTTTTCTCTTTACCCCCTGCCCCGGACTTCTATCTGTACATCTATTACTGCACTTTATCTACTCTCTCTCTCTCTCTCTCACTCTCTCTCTCTTCCTCTGTCTTGTCTTCGCTCGCACTCTCTCTTATTCTCTCTTTGCTGCTTATCAACACTCAATCAATCATTTCGGCCCCCGGCTGCCTGACCTTGTGTTGTCCTGTGACGTCGGTGCAGCGTCCTGTGTCCCAGAGTTCACAAACAAGTCCAATAAAACTGAAGGAAGTCGTGAGGAAGACAAACTGTTACTGTACAATCAAACACAATTGAAGTAGTTGTTTAAGTGAAGATCCTTATCCACTCTGAAATAAAAAAAAAAATAACACAAATTAATCTCAATGACAACACTTGTACAACCCAGATCCTAAAAAAGTTGTGCCGTTGTCTAAAACTATACAAACACAGTATATATTTAATGTTTAAACTTATAAATGTTTGTTCTTGTAAACAGAAAATCTTTATTAATTTTATTTATATTTATGTTTTACGAAACATCTCTACTTTTTGGGAATCCAGGTTGCACTGTGCGAGTGGTTGAAATGACTGATCACAGAGGGGAAACTGCTCTTCAATGTACAATTTAATGTTCAAACTGATATATTTACTTTTTGTAAATATACACACTAACACTGGTGCTGTGCCTTCAACTGAGTACGTTATTCCATCAGAAGCTACTTTGACTAAATGCTTTGAAAACACTTTGAGATAGATAAAGATGGGATGAAAGTTCTCCCTGTGGTTCAGGTGATGGGTAGAGCGTGCAGGAGGTCGGACATGACACAGACTTTGTACCAGGGAGCTGGCAGAGTAAAGTCCATTCATTTGTGCGGTCCAACCCACTTGGACATGTGCGTTTTCACATAGAGATAAGATACAGATAGATTCAGGGCTGCGGTGCGTGTTTGAAAGTGACTAGAAACTGGATGGACAGAAGAGAAAGAAGATCTAAGAGGTCTGGGCAGATAGAGACAGAGAGAGATCACGGTGGAGGTGGGGTGAGATTCAGCAGAGAGGGATGAATAATTCAGAAGAGTATTATCTCTCATTCCTCTCCCTGGCCTGTCACCTAATTGGATGTAATGAGTTGAAGAGGGGAGAGGGTGTGGCTGAGAGGCCCACAAGTGGTCCACTCTGATCCTGGCTCTGCTTCAGCTGCACTGGAGAAAAGAAGTTTGGACGAGATTGGAAAAGTGTGTGTGAATAAGATAAAATCTAACAGCGATTTTATTGTTTTATTTTGAAAGGGTAAAATGTGCATGTTACACATGATTTCCATGTATTTCAGTCAAACTCTGCACAGTAATCAGTTTGTTTTGATGCTAATATCTTGACGTCTGCAGTCTTGTGTGGGAGGCACTGAGTTGTCTTTGAGAATCCAGTGCAGCAACATGAAGGAGGGACTTGGTACGAGGACAGAAACAGCGTAAACTTAATGAATGCTCTTTATCCTGCTTCATGTTTTTGTTTGCCTGCAAGGGGATGTGTGTCAGAGGGAAAAAAATAACACTACACCGCACATAGATGAGATATTTATGGCCCAAAATGAAGGCAAACAGAAGGCTAAGTCCAAGTGTTGAAAACATACTTCCTGTGCTATATTCAGTCAGTGAACAGGGGCCAACAGAAGGATACAGTTTCCAGTTTGAATCAGAAAAAAACATGCAAAGTTTTAACTGTAACCGGATGAAACAGTAACGTACCCTTTATCCTATAAAAAAAAAAGCTGTGCTCTCTTGCCCACTTTCTTTCTACAATCAGATATTGTGTAATGTACAAGGAATAAAAACAGAAAAAACAGCTCCCCAACTTTAAATTCTCACTATTTAGCATGTTTAGTTTGTGGCCATAGGTGCAGCTGAGGAGGAGGTTGTGGAAAATGCGAGTGTGTGGTATGTTTGTTGGAAGGTGGTGGTGGTGTTTGCCGGGCTTCACTGGAAGGTGATGTAAGCCTTTTTCACGTGGCTCTGGACTCTGTCTTAAAATTACACATAACATAAAGACACTGACAGTTACACAAAGACACGCAGAGACAGACACTCAAACATTCAGTCTGACAGCGAGGGATAGCAGCGCTGACAGCGGGCCGAGGAGTAACACAGTGCAGCTCCTCCGTGCTGTGACCCGGGTACCCGTGTTTGACTTGAAGCGCAGCAGAGATAACGTTAACGGGCAGATAACGGGGCAGACTCCGGGTCCTCAGCACAGAAGGACCCACCCGTGTGCATATCTGTCCCATACCAGCTGACGAGCACCATCAAATAAGGAAGTCGAGCTTTAAGGTCATGAGGTCGCTGCTTTGGTTTCTGACTGGCAACAGAGTGGTTATAGTGCAGAGGATTGATATAAAAACTATTGATATTTATTCTGAATATTTAAATCTGAATATTTAAATCTTCTCTCTGACATCAAGTTGACACATGACGACTTCTCTCCATTTTCTCTCGTAGGTTGACAAAATTGTCCGATTAGCAACATCTTTTTATTTTGTCTCGCACAATCTCTTCTTCTTCTTCTGTTTACTGACGGTTTAGCCTACAGCAATACTGCCATCTTCTGACCAAAGTACGCTAATGCAGCTTTGTTTATTCGCTCTAAACCAGTTGATGGAAATATCCCTAGTTCAGATTTTCCTTAATGCGACATTTCAAAATTTCACTTAAAGATTTGCTTCAACATTAATGGAAACACAGCTAAACGTATCTAAATGTCTGACTTCTGTGTATGAAATATATCTCTTATATAGTCGCCTTTCTGACTCTCTTCACGGTTGAATGAAGACAAAACAAACTAAATGTTGATGAACTGTGCTCCTCTGGAACACATTTAGACTTTTACTGCTCATTTAGCCTTTTGTCTGCGTGCGCACATGTTTGTTTGATTACCGTCGGTCACCACAAGCCATTAAGATTATGTATTTTTCCAGTGAGCACAACGGGAAAAGTCAGACTGTTTAGGTATTAATAGTTAATGTTTGTGTAGCAGTCAGATGAAGGCACAGATCACAGAGGAAGTCAATAAATGCTAACTGACTGGAGGGCCTATGTAGCCGAGTGGTTATAAAAGCGAAATGGCACTTTACCGCAATTTTACGAGTTCAGTTCCAGCCTTTGGACCTGTGCTGCATGTCACTCCCATGTCTGTACCCTCTGCAACTGAAAATACAGAAAGAATAATCTGATAAACGGTCTGCTCGATATATCGACAGATATTCACTTTAAAGCTGTGTGTTTAAAGGTGTGTTAATGTTTGTTTCTCCATCGTGTTCCCTTAAATACTAGTATCCTTAAAATCCATTATCAGTCGTTTGCTGTCTCAAATACTGCTGCCTTTTGAGAATGACCTCAAAAACATGTGGCATCTCAACATGCTTTCAACGCTCTAAATCTCAGTATTAGTAATGTCGGCCTTAACATTAACTGCGACCTGTGTTTATTCTGTAAATCCTGTCGGTTCTTCCTGGAGATCCGCTGACCACCGGGGTTGTGCGTGACCCCGGCTCACTTTCTCACACCCCTTGCCTCAAACTGCTGATCCCATTAACCCAAGTTCAAATGTTACGGTCGCCGCTTTCTTTTTGTTGTTTCTCAATCCTCCGTAATCCATCACTGGAGATCCCTGCTGCCATGGTAACAAGATTAGAGCTGTCACAGAGTGATGATGATTGGCCTGAGATGCAGGTGTAGCCGAGTGTTCGGTGTATGTGAGCTTTGGGTCGTTCGGGGTTTCTGGTACGTCTTAAAGGATTTAAATTACTGGAGAATTCTTTGATACAAAATAATATTTTACTATTGTACTACCACTGTATTCACTCAACAAAGACCTTTCCCCAACCTGCGGTCCCTCTGATGCGAGCTGTGTGAAGGTTGAGCTCACTTACTGGTTCAATGGTGAAATGTCAGCGTTACACAAGCACACTGGTGTGTGAAGTGGCGGCCCGTACACCTACTAAAGGCTCTGTAGACTCAGTGCTAATTGGCTAGTTGCTGCTAACAATACCACAGCTAAATGTCAGAGCTCTCTCAGCACTTCGCCTCCAACCCGGTCGCATCTCCAGGCTCCGTACAGTACGA
Source organism: Serranus cabrilla (assembly GCA_903364295.1). Lineage (NCBI taxonomy): Eukaryota > Metazoa > Chordata > Actinopteri > Perciformes > Serranidae > Serranus > Serranus cabrilla. The sequence continues at coordinate 570,578 of CAFUXE010000312.1, forward strand.
TCCACTGACATCCAGTCCACGAGCAGCAAAGAGCAGGAATAAAAGAAGCACCAGAAACAATGGAGCTCCTCTAAAGGTGGATGCTGGGAGGTTTAGTGTGTGTGTGTGTGAGTCTGATTATAAGCCCATTCAGGTCTTTACGATGCTCACCATTTCTTCCAGCTTACTAAACAACTGATATATGTCAGTAATGTGAACATAAATCACACGTTTCATTTTCCCGGCCTCTCTTTCCGTAATCACATACATTTTCTATAATATCACTATATAATTTCACACTTAATTGTGCTAATGACATAAACTGCACATGACTGATATTCCCACCAGGTCAAAGTACCACTGATCACCAGGAAATTGTGTGTATTTATTATTAATCCAGTTACCATTTGACACTCACATAGACGAAACCTTCATCACATCATGAATTTATCCTTCTTCAGTGGCTATACTTTCATTTTGCTCCATTTACTGGCCCAGTATGTGACCACACTGGACATATTCTCTAACCGTGTGAGTCAAGCACACTTCTTACAGTGAGTATTCTATGTGAATCTATAACATACATGTGTTTGTGTGTACAGAAGCAGCACCATAACAGAACACAAATTCTGAAATGCTGCTTAATTCTGATGCATAAATCAGTTTGTTTAACAAATTAAGGCTGGTTATAAGAACACATCTTTATATCACTCCTTACACAGATATAGATGATTAAGAATTACATAGAAGTATACAGAGGAGATGCATTAAAACCTGCAATAACATGATAAAGCAATCCTTGTCATTTTTGTAGTTTGTGGTACTTTTATATTGCTTCTGTACCAGATTTCATTACTGTAGATGTCATTTATGCCCCTTTTGTGCACACAATCACAAATTACATTTATTTACTGTGCAAATATATATTTATTCAAAGATATAACTCGGTTCGACTCCGGCCTGTGGCTCCTCCGTTGGTACGTGTGAACCAACTTTTCTGGTTCTAAACCAATTTACTTTGAAATTCAAAAGGAAAAAAGCCTAAACATGTATTGCATAAACCGCAGCGTAACCCGTTCCATGTTGTGTTTGAGCCTGGACCACCAACCTTATGATTAATGGACGACCCGCTCCGTCTCCTCAGTCACAGCCGCCACCGAGGGGTTGGGGGTCTCA
>CAFUXE010000312.1:577892-588897 GCA_903364295.1 Serranus cabrilla
TAGTCAGCACATTACTAAGTTGATGAATGACCAAAATGCATTGTTTGCAGAGTCATCTGAGAGCGTTTTTTTCTTCTCCGTGCACGCGTCACTGAGCTGAGAAATATACAGTAGTAATTTGGGGGCGTCTGTTTATTCACGCTCGGTGTACGCTGTCTTTCTAGCTGTCTGAGGTCTACTTTGTCTTTCTATTTCCAGTGTTTTGCCATCTGGAGAGCAGCCAGACAGACAAGACAAAAACTGTGGGAGAAGTTGCTCATTCAGAACATGTAGTTTAGGTTGCAGAGAAGAGACGTCAGGCTTTCAGATTGACTGTATTAGTCAATAATGGTGGATTCTAATCTTTGCATTAACAGAAATTCTAATAAGATATTAGAAAGTTATCTCTGACGTTCTGTAGTTATAAATACATCAGCCGACGTGTTTCCATTGTGTTTATTTTAGTTGATTGAAGTGGTTATAAAGTAGCACTACAAAAGGTGGATATTGTTTCAATAATTGTTTTCTTCTGACACTTGAAATGTGAATTTTTTACATTGGATTTGGTCACATTTGATCTTGTATTACCACTGTTTTTTGACATTCAGGAGATTTTTACCAGGAGAAAAAATATCTAAAGGAGTCTCCTTCTCTCCCAAACAAATGGATCCAGTGATCAAACCATTAAAAATATGAATAAAGCAGTTTTACGTTATTAATTATCGTTTCTCAGAGACTGTCCAGCAGACAAGTTATGTCCTCCAGGGCCTGCAGCTGATGACTAAAATCCTTTATACGAGTATCCTCCTCAGGCTTCTTTGCCCCGTAAAGTCCTCTTTACTCCTTTTCTATTTTGAAGAATATTTTTGGGGCATATTTGTCTCTAATTGTTAGGAGTTCATAGTTAAACCTGGGGGCTCAGCCTCTGTATACAGGGCTCACGCTCTACCAGGTGAGTTCACCTCGTTGTTTCTTCTTCTGCTAAATGATGCTGATGGGTTTATTATTTTACGCGAGCTGCAAGTTTCACTTCTGTCCCTTTTCAAATGTTTTCACACAGAGTGCAATCAAGAACTAAGATTAGCCCGAATAAATTACATACCTCCAGTATTTGTTTATTTCTCAGCAGCAGCTTTCCGCCTTTGTTGCTGCTTTGTTGTCTGACTTGCACCCGTTTTTTTTTTTTAAAGCAGCTTATAATGCATTTAGTTTCACACACATCAACCCGGGGGAGAGAAACTTGTTGATCGCATTACTGATCGGGGAGAAAGGGCACCATTGTGTGGGACCATGAGAATTGGTTTAACGTCCAACAAGTGTTCTCTAACTTTGGGCTCTGACATCTCGACCAGCTGGACCAGCAGCTGCCACCTGCTAATCCCACCGCGCTGTGGGCCGCTCACATGGCACAGAGGGCGCAGGGCCGCTGTGTGTGTGTCCAGCTCACCTCTCTCTCTCTCTCTCTCTCTCTCTCTTAAATAAAAAATAAAACATATTGATGTAACTTGTGGATAAAACGTCCTCCCTTTTGTGATTGTGTTTTTAGTACAAAAAGAGGTTTTGTAGATATAATAACAAGGTCATATGCTAGAAAGTATAGGAAATATAGGACTGTATCTATGATTTTAAAACATTATGATCAGATTTTTTAAATAATTATTGTTGTTGTCATGTCCTTGCTGACTTTGTTCATCTCTTAAACTTAATAAGACGCCCTAATTAAATAAAGTTAATGTGATATTTAAAGCAGCATTGACCCCTTAGCGTTCTGATGGACCACTTTTTGCATCAGATTAAACAAAAGACAGAATTAAACCATTTGTAGGCTAAAAGTTAGGAAAAATGTTAGTGAGGGAAATTTTCAAAGTAGTCTGTTGACCTTTGACCCCAAGATATCTGAATGAAAATGGGTTCTATAGTTACCCATGAATTTCCCCTTTACAATCACACCCGCTACATGCTAAACCCATGCAGTTTTTACCTAAACATCTTGGTATTGCATAAACTGGGTATGACTGGACAGTAGAGACTCAGTGAGCACAATTTTATTCATGTATGATGACGTGAGTCCCAATAGAAGCTGTTTCATTGTCAGATTTTGTGTGTATCTGCCCTGTGATTTGGATCTGCTCCAAACTGTAACGGGTCCTTCCTTGGCTGCACCCTTCCACCAGCCCAGTATGTTTCTGTAATCCTGCTGATCTGAGATCAGACTGCACCTCTCTGCCGTCCCTCCTTTTCACCTTGCTGTCGACAGTCTCTGAAACATCTAACAATAACTTTTTCCACTGGTTAAGTGGGACAGAGTGTGGCGGTTGCCTCATAAGTGCCAACATTTTTCTCTTCAGCAGCACACTATCTCAAACGTAAATGTTTTTACTCTGAAGTAAAACTTCATGCATCATATCCTTAGTTTATTTGAGGTAGTTTGTGACCTGTCCCTTAATAGATTTCAACCATGCGAACAGTCATTTTTCCTCTAAAAGAGGAATTCAAATCATTAGTAGCTGAATGTGAGAATTGCTCTATGAACTGAAAATGCATGTGATAAAAGATTTGGCTATTAAAACAGATGTTGACAAGATTGTTTCTTAACAGGAACAAAAGGTTTCTGAACAAGAGTTAATGTTAAAGATTGTCCAGTGGAGACTTCTCTCTTCTCTCGTGACACAGAAGAGATGAAGTGTTTATACGAACATGAGAGCAGCTCGGACATAAAACACAATTTACAAGAATTTATGTCGTGTTTTATTCTGGAGTAGTTTTCAAACTGAAGTGGCCATTACTTGTGCCGGACAGTCGTTTCTGTCCCAGTAGAGCTGCAGAGTCCCGCTGGTACAATACAGCCATCTTTCAGTTTGTACAGACAGGATGCTTAACACTTTCACTGTAAATTCACAACTAAATGACTTAATCTTTTACATGACACCTCTGCTCTCTGTCCTCCAGCACTCCGACTCTCATACACTCACATACTGAGATTTCAGAGCGTGACTTCTCCTTTTTGTCTGTAGTGTCCTTTCCATAATGCTGTCAGACATTAATAATAATAATAATAATAATCCGAGCCTGCCAGTGGGGAAACAAGGACTTTCAGCAAACGTAACGTTACATTGACATTGCATTACATTACATTGTAGGTGCCCTTGCAGCCCTCTCGCTTATTACGTCACAAACCTTGGAAAAATAAAAACAAAATTCCTCTTTAAAGCTCTCAGGTGAAGTTGGAATGAAACCAATTACAGTAAATGTTCAGCTACTGTATATTAGTGTTGCTGTGTCTTATAAACTGTATATTTATTCACATAAAACAACTAAACTTGGTGACATTGTTCTGAATCTTGTGCCACAGACCGAATATGACTTGCTTTGCTTGTATTACGTTATGGATCAACAAACCTTTTCCTGCCTATGAGCAACTTTGTGTTTCTCTGTTGGTTAATCACTCAGAAAGTGAACAAAGTCATATTTTAATAAGTCGTTTTTTCTCTGAAGGGATTAATTAATGAAAGCCTGTAAGTGTTCCTGTCTCTGATGTGTGTACTGACGTGTGTGTGTGTGTGTGTTTCAGTTTCCTGCTGGTGTTCAGCTGCTTGGTGCTGTCCGTGTTCTCCACCATCCGAGACCACCAGAAGTTCGCCAACCAAGGCCTCTTCATCCTGGTCAGACCTCTCCCCTCTCTCTCCCCTTTGCTCCACAAACACACACACATATGACGACTTCAGCATCCATTTTCATACGCTGTCCTTTCATACATGCCGGCTCAATTACTGCAGTGTATGTGCTTGCGTATGTGTTGCTGTGTGTGCCGGTGGAGGCGCAGACAGCCATGTAAGCAGGTGGGAGGATTCAGGTGTTGTTGACTGCGCAGGAAATCACAGACATGATCCACTAATCCTAATAGCTATCCCATAATCTCCTCTCTTCCTCTGTGCTTCAGTGAAAGGTAATGGACACTGGCTTTAAACCTCCTCTCTCCTCTCCTCTCTCTTCCCACCTCGCTCGTCTTTACGTGTTATTTAATGGTTGGACTCTTGACTTTCACATTCTCTCTGTTCAGTCTTTAGATCAATCACTGGGCCATTAGCAGGCAATCAGCCGTTAGTGGACTTTACTCACACGGACATTATCTCTAATGACAGATTGGTTCAGTGCACCTTAAGCTGCCCGTTCAGTTCAGAAAGCTGAAAGAAAGGAAGACAAAGAGGTAAAGAGAAGACTGACTGAGGGGCGTGTTAACACACTGACACTGTTGTGGCATCACACAGATTTTTAATCTTTTAATTCTACAACTGAAGGGTTGAATGTGCAGTTGCTTCAGGTCAATTAACGTGATGTTATGACAAAGATAGTAGATAGGACATATAAATCATGTGAAGAATATGCACATCAGTTATCAGAGTTCAAATCAAATCAAATCAATGTTTATTTGTCACACACACACACACACACACACACACAAGTTTATACCCAGTATAACGCGCACAACAATTCTTTCCATGTCAGCTTCAGAAACAGCAATCAAATAGAGTAAATAGAAATAAATAAAATAAATAGGATGATAACCATGATGATAAATATGATGATAAAAAATAATATGGACAGATATTTTACAATTAAAAGCAATACAACAGAAGTGTTTCCCACAGATTGAGTATTAATGGGAGGTGTGTTCAGGTGCTATTGTAAAGATCAGAACTCTGAGTTAAACTATTAATGACGTATGATGTTACAGTGTATTTTCATTCTACACTGGAGGTTTCTTTACGTCTTTTGTTTGGCTTCTGAAGTAATTTAACTCTTCTGGTGTAAGTTTGAAGCACACAGAATGTCTCCAGCTTTAGTGGAGGAATGTGAAAACATCTCGAACTTGTCCTCAAAGATACATGTCGGTGTAGTCAAGGTCAGACATTCTAGGGGTCATGAACCTGAGAAAAACTATTTTTTTAGTGCAGGGGGACTTTTAATGAACTTGGGTGTATTTCTTAGGGAATAGTTCTCATTTAAGAAACTGATACACATGCTAAACAACTGGTTAATATGTTGTACATGCATTAAAATAAAGGTTCTTGGGTAAGTAGGGGGAACATTTGTTTTGCCGATCTGTCAAACACTACGCTGCATGTCACTGACCTCTCTCTCTCTCTGTGTGTGTGTGTAGGAGTTTGTGATGATCGTGGTGTTTGGGTTGGAGTACTTCATCAGGATCTGGGCGGCTGGCTGCTGCTGCAGATACCGTGGATGGCAGGGGCGGCTGAGATTTGCCAGGAAACCCTTCTGTGTCATAGGTTAGTAAATGTGTGTGTGAACAGTACACAAACCCACGACAAAGTCCTGCGTGTGTGTGTGTGTGTGTGTTCATGAGAAAATAGTGAAATCTTATCACCTCATAATGACTTGTCTCCTCTTCTTCTCCCTGTGTTTCCCGTCTGAACATCTTCCCAGACTTCATAGTATTCGTGGCATCGCTGGCGGTGATAGCAGCTGGGACGCAGGGAAACATCTTCGCCACGTCAGCCCTGCGCAGCATGCGCTTCCTGCAGATCTTACGTATGGTTCGTATGGACCGACGGGGAGGCACCTGGAAACTACTGGGCTCAGTGGTTTACGCTCACAGCAAGGTGACAGCCCGCTAAATATAGTCCTCTTTTTACTCATGCCCTACTACAAAAACACTCTCTGGTTTATGTGAATAACCTACATTTAAAGACAGCGGTTAGTCGTGCAGACATTGAAAATGAAAAGAATGCTAATGCATGTAGCCACAAACTGATTTATGGATTAATATATAAGGAGAGAGTTATTATCAGGAAGCAGATGATGGTCACAGTGGTTACTAATGGGATGAATAACTTAATAACTCTCAGTGTTGAGGAGTCTGTGGTGAGTCCAGCTGTTGATTACACTCACTGCCCTCAAACACCAAACTCCCCTTTAGCTGCTCATTCTGGGCAATTAGTTGTTGGTTTTTGTGCTGACCCAAACCGCCGGGCGGCTGCAGGGACGGTGGGGATGATGATGAACTGATGCATCAGCTGTCTAAGCTGAGCTGTGCAGCCAAGTCAAAAGTGGACGCCAAATGTGATGATGACGGGAATTTAGCCAATAATGATGATAGTGATACGGTAATGACAGCAGGGATTATGATGTGGAAGATGCTGCTGCCGCTGCTGCTGCTGACAGGTGTGATTGATTCCTCCTCCTCTTCTCTCTCTCCCTCTCAGGAGTTGATTACAGCGTGGTACATAGGTTTCCTGGTCCTGATCTTTGCCTCCTTCCTCGTCTACCTGGCAGAGAAAGACGTCAATGTGGAGTTCAACACCTATGCAGACTCCCTCTGGTGGGGGACGGTGAGTACTGCAAGGAGCGCACACCAGCACACAGCAGCTCTGAGGCTGAATGTTTCACTTTTTAGCATCAAAAAAGGAACCAAGAAGGGACTTTCATGTGTTAACAGGAGAGAGTGTTGTTAAATATGTGTTTATCTAAAGTGACTGGACAGAAATATCAGCAGTAATCTAGGATTTAAAACATTTTTAAAGGTTAATTTTGGTCATTATCTAAATGGTAGAAGAATATCAGACAGAGAAAGCCCCAGAGAAAGATTGTTTTCTGAGCAGAATTAATTTATTCTGGTGTACAAACTCCATATTGATATGAGAATCAACAAGAGGAGTCACAGTCAGTGAGTAGGATTAAAGATGATTATAAAGATTTAACGTTTTGCAGCTCTTTGTAGTTGTTGTTCTTTTTGTGTCTCGCTGTCATTTATGTTTCTTTGTGTTCATTTCTAGTTTCTTTCTTCTCTGTCAGTGTGTGTTTGAGTGATGTTTTGCACTGTAGTTGAGGATCAGCGGGTGACTGTAGTGCCCTGAGCCTGTGCCGTATGTTTTCACCCACACAGATTACTCTAACAACCATTGGCTACGGTGATAAGACCCCTCGTACCTGGCAGGGACGCCTCCTCGCTGCCGGCTTCGCTCTGCTGGGAGTCTCCTTCTTTGCCCTGCCTGCTGTGAGTCTCCTGTACAGTCACATCTAAAATATTTACTCTCAGCTCTGTAGGTGGCTCTCCTGACTTTGATTTGACCTCTGACCTTCAGGGAATTCTGGGGTCAGGCTTTGCCTTGAAGGTTCAAGAGCAGCACCGGCAGAAGCACTTTGAGAAGAGGAGGATGCCGGCTGCCAACCTGATACAGGTAACAACCACAGCAGGGAGACGGCTACACGTGTTTGAAATTATTGCTAGTTTTTGTTCTTGAACTTCTCTTCATATTTGTGTGTGTTTTAGGCAGCATGGCGTCTCTACTCCACAGATGCTAAACACTCCTACCTGACTGCTACATGGTACTTCTATGACAGCATGCTGCCGTCCTTCAGGTAGGTGCTCGGATCAGTCGGCAGGCTGAACACTGAGTGGATTCAACCAGCAGAAATCTGTGGTTGTCTTTGTTTGACGTGATGTAATAAATGCAGACAGAGATTTGAGAGTCGCGCACAGTAATTAGTGTTGTTTCGTCCCTGCTCATACATTCATGTTATAATGAAAACAAACACATATTAAAAATACAACATTTTGGAGAACCCCATCCAGTTATATGTGTACAGTGGTGGTTTAAAGGCACAATAAGTAGGATTTTCTATTTTTACTCTTTTTTTACATTTTGCTGTGTTTCTGAGTGCAGTGTTTCACATGAGTTCGTTAATTAAATATGCTCATTTTTGGTGAACTTTGAGCTGAAAATCACCCTGTGACTAATGAATGTTAACCAGAGCATCGTTGGATCTTGTGACAGTAAATTGACGCTCATAAACACAAGGATTTATGTAACGCAGCAGGTCAGTCTGTTAATATGATGTTTGCCATAGTGCGCCCTTGTTCAGCTTGGTTAAGTTGGGGGAAACACATTCCAACAGGGAAACAGTCTTCAACAAAACATCCGTTCTTGTACTGCTAAACCAGAACATCTGGAGGAGTTTTGTGAATCTATCAGTCCAGATTTCAACAGAAAAACATTTTACATTTTTAAGCACATTGGCAACAAAATCAAAATATCACTGCAGTCACTGTAGTTTGACATGGAAACTAAAGAGTTCTGCTAAATTCTCCAGTTTGGGCACAAATACAGCTAAACAATTTGCAAGTTAGTCTGAGTATTCTTAGATTCCCTAAATAATTAGATGCTGCTGATCTGCGGAGGACGTGCTGCTTTGACTGTTTGAAGTCCTGCTCATTGTGCCTTTAAGTGAAAGGGAACGCTGTTTTCATCCCATTTTAAAATGATTGCATCAAACTGAATTTGGGCCCAGTGCTTCGAAAAAGCTTCTGCCACAATTCAATTACATTTTCATGACTTTAGTTCTACGCAGTGGTTTCTTATATTTTGCATTCATGTATTAATTTGACTAATTTTTATTTGCTTAAAAGGAGGGGAACACGAGAAACTCCAATAGAAACAATTCTTTTACACAAAGTCAAAACTTTCACATGTTAAAATTCAAATTTTCCCGTATCGTTATTCCTCTCAAGCATCCCTCTTCTTTTGAGCGTTTGGACCAATGATTTGGCCTTTTTGTGAGTTTTTCCATATTTTGTTGTTTTTTGTTCATTTGCCATGTGTTTTTTTTTGTGTTTATTTTTGCACGTGGTGGGGGTGTCAGAGAACTGACGCTCCTGTTCAGTCACCTCCAGCAGCGACAGCGTAACACCAAGAAGGTTCTCCACAACTCCTACCACACGCTGCTGTCTGGGCTGCGGCCCTACAGCTCCCCCTACCTGTCAGGGGACAGGTACGCACCCCGCCACCTCTCACAGCCTCACAGCACATCCAGACAGGCGGCTGAAAGTCCTCCTACACTCTCACACAAACACCCAAACACAATCCAAACTCACACAACAATACATTCAACAGGTGTTCAAAGCTGCTCCCGGAGCTTTCTGCATGGATGTGTCGGGGTTTTCTAACAATGTTTCTCTAACGCTGATCTGAGACCACTGTGTTGCAGGCCCACCTTTGCTTCTCTGCATCTTTGTCTGCTTAGCTCAAACTCTTGCCATCTCCACCGCCTCCCGCTGATCACTCACTGGTTGCCTCTTCCTGTCCTTCTCTTCCTTTCCCTTTATTTCCATCGTATCTTTTCCATGCCATCCATCCTCCATCCTCCATCTGTTCTCAGGAAGGCAGAAGTTCCATGCAGGTTTGTTCTCCAAGTCATGAGCTGCGCTTGTGGGTCAATGGATTCTCGTTTGTTAGAGGATTTGCTGCATTAGATTCATAACTTCTTTGGCTTGAATAAAAGCCAAGTTAGCAAAGGGCTGTGTACATTTTATTTGTCAGACTCATGCATGCTTTGGATGAGAGAAGCACCTGAATAATACAAGTTTTGCTGGTAGAAATGTCTTGGATTTGCGGAGCTGCTGTCTCATGATGTTTATGGGCTGTCTTGATGAATATACTCAGGTGAAACATCGCCCACTACCTTTGCATGATCCTCCTGGTTCAAACACGCCCCCTCACTTCTCACTAACATCGTCTCCATAATCCAAAACGGCCTCTCAGAAGTACATGTTGCAGCTTTGGGTAAGAGAAAGAGAAAGGGCTGTTTGGAATATTGAGATGGTTTTTTCCTGCGCTCCCTTTTCTCCTCACTGGTTAACCACGTTGTGTCCCAGAACTTCTGGTGCTCCTCCCCTCTTCCACTCCTGTCTTCCCCCTCACCCACTCTCCCTCTGCCTTGTGTGTCTCCTCAGTCAACTCCTTTCTAAAAAACGGGGTCTCTTCCGGATTCACGCTGGCCGCAAGCAGAGGTATCCATGGCAACGAGCCTGTGCACGGGGCACGCTGAAATCAATAACACCACTCCTACTCCCCCTTTAACGCACACATCTCGCTCACTTTGCCTGAAACACTCAAAAATTTGTGGACCGGTGCAAGTCTTGCTAAACGTTTTGTCTACTTTTCATCCTGCACTTACAAAACAAAGACTTTGAGCAGACACTCTGGTGCACAAATGCTTGAGTGAACCCTTTAGGATAAAGAAACGCTGTGCTCTCCTTTCCTGAAAGGATGTTTCTCCAGCTCGGACTTCCCTGCTGGATAAACTGGGGCTGGTTTTGCTTGGTTTGGCTTGAAAGTCATGATAAACCATGTGTTGAAAACACAGCAGGAGTCCCGGTCATGGTTTACAACAATGTGACAAAAAAAACAGACATCAAACGTTTCATCAAATGTCTCTGATGAAATAAGGAAAGTAGAGCCCGACTGATATGATATGAAACTTTTTCCTCTTTTTTTTTTCTTTCTTTTTTTTTTTTTACATATTGAATATATTGTTACATGTCTTTTTATTTATTATGCATTTAAATGGTCAGCAATTGGCCGATACTAAACATATGATACCATTTGTTGATTTATTTATTTTGTTTTTATTTATTATTTATTATTTACTTAAACGGCCAGCAGATACTGGACATGTAGAACTATTTAGCTATTTATTTATTATATTTTTATTTATTCTTTATTTAAATGGTCTGCAGTTTGCTAAAACACAACATATAGTAAGCTATTTATTTCATTTTTAATTATTCTTTTATTTCTCAGTATTAATTTCTAGAATTGATTAACAATGAAATACATAGGTAAGATTTTATAATGTTAAATATTCTTATATAAAGTTACATATTTAAGGAAACCCTTCAAAGCACCTTTGCATTGTAATATCAGTCAAAAACGGGTGAAAATTCTACATAGAAGATTTTCTTCCCTGCTCATATATCCTGTAAAATCTGCATCGGTCACAAAAATCCCATATCTGTCGGGCTCTAACAGAAATAAAACATTCCTTCAAAAACAACTATTTTCCCATTCGAGCTGAAGTCAAAAGAAACGCCCCGCTCTTGACTTGCTTTATGTTTTCAATTCCGTTGTTTGGCTCATTTACCGTGTCTTCTTGGAGAGAAGTTTTAAATGATTCAGCATGCTTCCATATTCCAGATTACCCATGTAACCTTTCAACAAAATCAGTG
>CAFUXE010000312.1:589697-609098 GCA_903364295.1 Serranus cabrilla
AATATAAATGTCTGTTTGTGTCCCTGTTTCGTCTGTTTGTTGGCAAGTCTCTCTGATGATTGCTGTAAAAGTCAGAGGCCATACTTTGTTGTGTCTTTTTTTTTTACTAACTAACTCTTTTCTAACAAGCTGCCGTTCTGCTGCTCCCCTTAACTCCCAGGATAACACAGCGTAGTTTTCCATTAAGGTCAAAGGCATGGTGATCTGTAATGATCCAAAAAGGACACAGTGACTTCAGGTGTTTGACTATTTTATCCTCACTGTCAGCAGTAAAATGGGCTTCCGGGATCGGATCAGGATGAACAATTCCAGATCATCCCAAACTATTAGGAACAAGGCGTCACCGCTGCCGCCGGGCTCCGGTGTCCGCCGCTCTCCCAGCCAGGAGAACGTCCCCGAGGCCACCAGCCCGGGGAAGGTCCAGAAGAGCTGGAGCTTCAACGACCGCACGCGCTTCCGCACCTCCCTCCGCCTCAAACCACGTCCACCTGCTGATGGTAGGCAACACACACACACATGTCCAAACACTTTTCCCTCACAAGGATCGTTTCCTCATCATGAATGTCTCTCCCTCTGTCCCGCTCAGTGGAGGGCGTCGGAGAGGACAGCGTGGAGGACAAACCATATTGTGACGTGGCCATGGAGGAGGTAATCCCAGCAGTGAAGACACTCATACGGGCTGTCAGGTGAGTCCTGATGTCAACAGGATATTCTTTTTATTGTAGAAAAGGTGTTAACATACAATGGTCTATCTTCAACCCTTTAAAAGCAAAGGAAAAAATGTTATTCTGCATTTCTTAGTTTCCTAACAACAGAATGTTTTCTTCCAACAAACATTTGAGATCAAGAAAAATAAAAGATATGAAAAAAAGCAATGTCTAAAACCTAAACAATAAAAGAAACTGCTAGATTCCAACCATTGAATGTTGGTGAAAAACATTCCTACTATGGTGACGGTTTGACCCTGCTTCGTCCCACTCTGCCTCTGATTGGCCTGCCCTGATTTTCTTCCTAACAAACCCCACAGTTCAGTGGTTGGGATGTAGCATATATCGTAAAAGCTTGTGTTTCCTGGTGTACTTATAGTGTAAGCTGGAGCTGCTGTGCCCGCAGGCTTTGCTAAAATAAGGTCACTTTGGTCAGATGAACCAGCCATGCATGTGTATTCAGACGTGCACTTTGACAGCCTGCATTAATTGGTGAACATGCTGCTCCTCCATTTAGGCGCTGCCGTGTGCAGATTCAGCTGACGGAGTAGAAATGTCCTCTTAGGAGAGGTAACTGAGCCCTCGTGCAGGCAGGGTTAGTTTCCCCGTGTGACCTTGTCGCTCAGCTCGTTCAGGCCGGTCATATGGCGTGATGAGGTGGACTATTAGGGAGCGCACACACACATATGTATGCACAGATACTGGAGCATCAGTCTACAATACGACTGCACAGAGAAAAATGATATTGTACAGTTTAGACAAGGACAACTGCAATAACAATTGATTAAAAGCATCGCTGATGTTGATATTTATTGCTGTCCTGTAGTTCATCGACTATAAGCCTTGTTGTAATAATACTGTAGTGTGTCAGTGATGGATGTCCTTACACAACATGTGCGTAGTCTCTGTGAATGAATGGCCCTCTTCAGCTTACAGTCACGAAGAAAAGCAAAACCTCTGCACATGTAAATTAGCTCCTCATAAATCGCTGACTGTGTTTGCAGGAATGCTCTGTAGGTAAATATATACCACAGCTGTAATAATTAGCAATTACTCATCTGTAAAACGCTAAAACACATAACCGTCTGTTTTAAAATGTGCAGATATCCCACAGGGTTAGCAGCAGTGTCACACTCGCAGAGTAACAGCGGAGAGTTTTTCACTGATGCTGGCAGAAAAAAACTACAATTGCTAGCAAACATCTGGAGTTGGGGCCAGGCCGGTCTCCAGGGAGGTTTGATGAGAGCGGATTAGATCGACTCTCTTTCGGGACCCTGATGTCAGCGCTGTTCACTCGCAGCATTTTTCACGGTGGTGTGACGCTGTTTGTGTGGATCCACAGGCACTCTGTGAAGCAGTTGAATAAAGTGGAAACGTGCCAGGAAATAAATGCTGTGTTGGGCTTCCTGGTGGCCTTGTTGTTAAAGGTATACTATGCAGGAGTATCATTAAAAAACTATGAATAAGCAAACCTTCCAACAATTAGGTGTCATTATACGTCAGTCTTGTGCTATAATAAAAACATGAGTGGAGCGTCTGCAAGTGCAACAAATGTATTGAATGGTTTTGACTATAAGTCCGAAGAAAAATTGACAATTATCAAATTATTCTGTGTTCTGAAAAGACGCATTACAAACACTTACAGAAAAGTAATACTGCATTTGCAGATGGAACGTAACACCACTAACTCTGTCCAGCACTATGCATGATGGGAAATGTAGGCTGCTGCTTAGTACTAAAGGCCTTTACATCTCAGGGGCATGAAAATTATAAACGACACAAAAATGCAAGATACGTGTTGGAAAATATTTTGCATCAAAACTTTTTACACCTGAGACTGTGCGACAGTTGCAACACCAATTCAGCTGTGAGGCGCTAACACTTAAACTGAAGCTTTCTTCTCTGTAGACACACAGCCGGTAGATATTTCCCGGCTCGCGACGCAGCGTGATATAATCGTTTGATATCATTATGCCTCTGATAGGGTATTATATGACCTCTCCTCAGGTTTGCGTTGACTCAGCAGATCGCTCTGACCTCAGCTGCTCTGCGCTGCAGACAATAGAAGAGAGGGAGTTCCTATAGATAGTGCAGGTGTGTAAACAGCAGGTGCTCCACTGTGTTAGCACACACACATGCAGCAGCCTCGGCCAGTTCCGTGATTGATGTTTGTGAACCACAGAATTTCGCAGCAGGCCTTAGTGCTGAGGCTTCACTTTAGAGAGGAACATGTGGTTTATCAGTGCCTGGCTGCGTACAGCGTTCTGTAGAGGAGAAGAAGAAGAAGAAGAGGATGGTGAAACAAGGTGTGATATCTCTCTGTGCTCTCTGTACTGTGACTCTCTTTGTTCACAAATCCAATACTGCACAAAACACAAAATTTCTGCACGTTTGCAGTCTCGGGTGAAGCTCCCACTTTATTAAAAAAATAGTACGGACATGCGTACGATTTATAACCATTTGATCTTTAGTCACCGTCATCAGTTTTTATAGTGTTTCAGCTGTAATATTTTTAAACTCATACAATGTTTACGCTGTACATTTCTCTGCAAGAATAATTGAACGCTCATACTGGAGCGTGTGCGCTGGATTTTGTTCACTTAGCAGGTAGGTAGTCGTATCTGGCGAAGAATCAGACCTGCCCCTGCAGTGGCTCACCCTAGTCGGCCCATCTAGGATTCGTGTCAGCATTACAGTCATTTCTAAGTCACAGATTAAACCTTGCCATTGGAGACTATCAGGAATTCTCCTTTGCTGAGTTGCAAAAATATTTGCACAAGCTATGCAAGCATTTTGGGGTACAGATGACACTTCCTGTCCCTCCAATCATCGCTGCGTTTTTACGTCTCAACTTCCTTACATTAAGAAGCTATAATATGTTTCAGCGAGCCGTGCCAGCTGTACTGCACCACTGCCAGTTACACCGTAGGTGGAAGTTTTTTGGGTGGGGGTGGAGAGGGGGCCACACTCAAACCTGACCATGTATTATGAAAGCCATTTCATCGGCTGAGAAAGAGAGTCAGCATTTCCAAGAAACCCCTTGGAGGATCCAAATCAAAAGTCCCCCCCAAAAGCTTTTCTCTTACCCACACCTGAGACCCACCCTGGCATAAAAATCTGCATCTACCTGCAAAATAAGAAAAGGCCGCCTGCAAAAATACCCCAAATGCAGGAGTCATCAAGAAACAGAGTGCTGCGTGAGGGGGAAGAGTGCGCTGACGGCTGCTACGGCACCAGCTGTAGACCACCACTCCTCCTCCTCTCGCTCCTCTTCTCCTTCCCTCGCAGCTTCTCCTCCTCTCTGCCGGTCGCTACACAAAACTGTGCGCCGTATGTGTAAGTGCAAGCTCTGCAGACCTCAACAAAGGTTACCGTGGTGATTTCACAGACTGACCCCTCTCTCAAGTTCAGGTTTCACTTGCTCCCACTAAGCCCATGTGTGTAGTTGTGTTAGTGTGTGCATACTTCTGACCATGAGTGTGGCATTATATTGTAGATGTGTGTGTGTGTGTGTGTGATGTTTCCTCAGAACAGCTGAGTGTTTCTGAACTTCAGCCTCGCGGACCTTTGATGTGAGATTTCTTTTCTTCCTCCTGTGAAGGCGAGTGGGAGTATTATAGTGGACTTAGTCATCTGGGTGTGTGAGATAGGATTTCCTCGTTAAAAAAAAATCCCTCCCTCCCTCCTTGCCCTCCCGCTCTCTCTCACTCCTCCAGCTTGACTTGTGGAGCAATCCATCACGGGGCGAGATGACAGCTTGAGTGTGTATGTTTTGTCTCGCTTACATTCGGTGTTTCCGGTCCTTCTGCGGAGCCAGCATCTCTGAGCGGCCTATCGCGTACGTGATAAGGAGGGAATTGAATGACCCACCCACCCAACACACACACTTAAACTTTCCTTCCCTCCCTTCCTATTATCTCAACACATCCTCCGCTCCCTCCCATCTGACGCCCAACCAGACCGACTCTGGCAGAGGATGTCAGTGATGTGTTCGCCGGGCGCAGTAGTGCTGGGTCGACATTCCTCGCTGTGATTCCCCCACATTGGGATGTGTGTGTGTGTGCTGGGAGCAGCTGTGGTCCGCCAACATGGCTGACAAAAGAGCAGGAACAGGGGGAAGCTCTGATAGAAGGGTGTGTGAGGATTTTTGCTAATTGCTGAAACAGCAAGCACTGATAAGCAAATGTCTCCGCCAGATGTTGTCGTCATCACAATATATCCACATGGTTAAGTATGGGGGCGACTGTGCTCTCTTTATGGGGCTGTTGGTGAATGATAAGGTCACTCCGACTGTAATTAATCTTGTTATTCTCAGGGTCCCCCGCATCGTTTGATAGCTGTCCTGCCTTTGCATTTTTCCAAAGGTTTACTGTACGTCCATATATATATATATGAGTGTGTGTGTGGTGTGTGTGTGTGTGAGGCTTTGTAAAGATTGCTCAGAGGAATACTAACAGTGACTCTGCTGTGTTTCTGTAGGATCTTAAAGTTCCTTGTGGCCAAGAGGAAGTTTAAAGAGACGCTGCGTCCGTATGATGTGAAGGACGTCATAGAGCAGTACTCAGCGGGACACCTGGACATGCTGGGACGCATCAAGAGCCTGCAGATGCGGTAGAATAAATCTCTAATTCTGTATTTGCCTCTAATTTAAAATATTGTTGTTTGATCTTAAGTTTGATATTTTGAAAAATGCACTTATTTGCTTTCTTGGAAAGAATTAAATGAGAAGATCAAAACCACTTTATTGTCTGTGAGATGAATTTAAAGTGTCAGTCAGCAGCATGTTAGCTTAGCTTAGCATGAAAACAGGAAACAGAGGGAGCAGCTACTCATCTGCTGTTTTACTTCCTGCTTCTGTGATTGTCTGCCTGATTAGTTTCACCTGTGTCTCATCACTGCTCTCCTTGTGTGTGAAGTCTTGTGCTCTCTTTGTCTCTTGTTGGTTGTGTCACTCAGTGAGTATCGCTCCAGCCACATTTCAGACTCAGTACTCAAGTATCAGTTTTTTTTTTGAGCCATTTTCTTTAACAAATTACTTTTAATCACTACGTTTCTAAAACTGCAGTTCCCTGAAAGGATGCCTGGTCCAGAGGTCAAACATCTTGTTTGTTTAATCTGTACAATAAATGTAAAAACACACTGAGGAGGGTTATGTGTGGGATTACTTATGTCCACTTCATAACAACACCCCACTCCTTCCTTTAAGAAGATATGCAAGTTGTATTTGATAATTGCAGCTTAGTTAGTGAGCTTTAGTGGTGCTGGAAGGGGGATTTTGTTACCTTTGTAGCCAGGCAACCTTTTCCCATGTTTCCAAGAGCTAAGTGACTTCTTGGTGTAGCCTTTTATTGGCTGTACATCAAGAGTTGAAACATTCTTTTCTCGCTCACACAATGAAGACAGTACATTTACTCTGCAAAGAGTCTATTCCTTTGAGCTTTTGCCAAATCAATAAAAAAAAAGTTGATTAATTATTTTATTCATCATATCAAATATAATCTGTGGTTTTTGTGTGAAAGGGTGGACCAGATAATTGGGCGAGGAGCCGTCCAGCCCGATAAAAAAGCGCGCCCTGAAAAAGGAGAGAAGACGCCACCAGAACTGGACCCGCTGGACGAGCTGAGCATGATGGGACGTGTAGTCAAGGTGGAGAAACAGGTAACAGGGGAAGAGTTGAATTTATATAGCATTTGTGGATGGTGTGTATAAATGTGAATCAGCTGCAAATTCTCAATGGACTGTTTTCAATCTGGTAGATCTAAAAAAAAAAAAGCTGCAATGAGTCGAACAGGAAGTGAAGGCAACTTAGAGCAGGAAATTATCTAATTTTAGACACATTTTCTGCAGGGCCCAAGAGAGTTTGACAAAGACTCATGAGACATATTGTTGCTAACAAATTATGTTTTCACATGTTAGTATATTCACTTATCTTAGGACATAAGAGAGAGGAGAGAATTAATCATAATAAGGTGCAACTCACAAGATACAAAAACAGATTCAGAACAAGATGCAAGAGAAGAAGCTAATATATAATAAAATAACAAACATGCATTGCTAACAAAATACAAATACAAGTCTGACAAATACACATGCATGTTTTGGGGTAATTTTAAAATCCTGTATAATTTTGGACAATGCAGTCTAGTTTATTCTATATTTAGATTGCATTGTATGCTTTCTTATTGTGCAAAGAAGAGTGAATGGGGACAAAATCAGCCATTTAAAAAAGGCTGATGAAACAGTGCTAAAGAAGCCTGACACATCCAGTCTGTGTGTGTGTTTGTTCAGGTTCAGTCCATAGAGAACAAACTGGACCTCCTGCTCAACTTCTACTCCCAGTGCCTAAAGAAAGGCTCGTCTCACTTCACCCTGTCCTCCCTCCTGGACCCCGA
The DNA here is from genome assembly GCA_903364295.1 of Serranus cabrilla. Classification (NCBI taxonomy): domain Eukaryota; kingdom Metazoa; phylum Chordata; class Actinopteri; order Perciformes; family Serranidae; genus Serranus; species Serranus cabrilla. The sequence continues at coordinate 596,797 of CAFUXE010000312.1, forward strand.
CCTGACATCCGACTACCACAGCCCCACGGACCAAAGAGACCTCTTCCCCTCCGCTAACACACTCAACATCTCTGAGAGCGGCAACTTGGAATGACAGTAAGCCGAGCAGTCTCTGGGCTGTTCCAACACAGACACCAAACCCTTTACAGTACAGTACGTCTTCCTGCGGCTGAGTCCTCACTGCGAGCAGCCCGACCTTAACGTCATCAATCATTTCATATCTGTCCGGGATGATTTTCACCCTTCCATCTGAGATCTGCAGCCTCACCTCTTTCTCCCCTCAGTGAATTTGTTCCCAGAGCTCATACAGACGAAAGGCCACCAGAGGGCTCCACCTGACAGGGAGCCTCAGCCAAAGCTGCTCACCGCACACGCCTCTCAGCCCACCACACGAGGACGGGGAGAGGACACGTGAACTATGACTTGACTACTGAACCACTTTCACCCACTCACCTCGTGCTATATATCTATGCCTCCTTTAAAGCTTCAAACTGTAGATAGTCCGACTTGGAATTTTTGTAAATCTTTGGAGAAATCTTGTCTTTGCTGTTTTTTTTCCCGTCATCATCATTTCTTATTTTCTTGGCTGCTTGAATCAACTGAATGATGAGAGTTGACATAAACAGTGCTGCAAGTGCCACGCCCGTCATTTTTTCTGTACATTAGTGTGGCTGTGATGAATGTTATGGATCCCACCTGCAAATTTCACACCACTACACAAACGGTTACAGGAGCAGAAATAATCTGCTCCCTCGGACCTGAACGGGCAGACTGGGCTGACAGCCGCCTCGCCAAAGCACCACAACTCCACGGTACACTTTCCCACCCAAACAAGGGAGTTTTAAATGTATAAATACGGCTTTAATCGCCCAAACATGAAACCAGAGCTGGAAGAATGCGTTGGAGTGACTGATGTGTACTGTACTTTGTTGTTTGTTTTCATCTCCATTCCCTCTCTCAAGTGTTATGTGTCCAGCAAGCCCACTTGCAAAAACACCCAAGACGTTATTCCCCGTTTGGCTGTCATTCAAGTGAGGAATGTGCCTACTTGTTTAGGATTTAATAGAGCCAAAATGTCATCCAAAATCCCTTCTTTGCAGTGTTTCAAAGTGTTTTTAACATGCCCTTTATACCTCTCTGTCTTGCAGCCCGGCCCCCCTCAGTCATGCATGTTACTGTAGATAAAACCTCACTGATCTGATCCTCAGTCATAATTTATGTCATGTTTTTCTGCACTGCTCATCACTAACATCCAGCCTCAGGTCAGGTTTACCGTGTCAGTAATGCTCCACCACCTTTCTTACAGGAGGACAGTTCTCACTCATCAGACGGCATGTGATCTTGCAGTCAGCAGCTGTGGAGATGAAGTAGAAACTTTTTTGGCCAGTTTTAAACAATGAGCAACCTGTAAGGCGTCCAGGTCGTAACGCATGAATTTCAGGCCGTTATCCTCATGAATGCACGTGTCTTAGGAAATGGTTTCAGCCTTACAGCTTCACTACAGACAGACGGATGGATAGATGCAGGTTTGGCACCAACAGGTGTTCCTAGCTGTGTTTCCATTCTATTGTGAGGTGGATTTTAAGTGTACTTTTGAAATGTCTTGAAAAAGAAAAGTAAATTCAGGCCCATTGACATAAATAAACAAAGTCACAGTTAAGTTTTGTAAGAAGTTGTCACGACATGGCTGTGAGGAAGAAGTTGTGAACCATAAACAAAACAAGTCGTTTTCTATCTGCGGGTGCACAATGCTACTTCATGACACGCCCTTTAATTAGTCACAGTTTCGTTAGATTTTTGTGAGGTTTAGGGGGAGAGAAAAATTATGGTTTGAATTAAATGAAGTGATTTATACCAGTTTTCTCAGGGGCGTTTTGTGTGGTAAAGTGGGTGTGACGTGTCGCCTACAAGACTACAGTTAGACCTCTCTCACATCACACCTTTATGAGAGAAATACAGAGAAAAGTCTTCAGGATTTGGTTTTAGTTGTTCTTTCATGTTAGCTAGTATTGGCCATGTTTCATGTGTTTTGGAGACAAAGACAGATTAATATATTATTCTGGAAAACGATGACAGCAGAACCAGCTGATCAGTCAGGACTAAACTGTCAAAACATATTTGGCAAAAGTCTTTGAATATCCCATTTAATGCATCAACACTTTTTCAAAAAACCTCAAGTGTGCGTAAAAAAATTCTGCATAATTGAGTTAGCAGTATTACATTTTGCTGTTTCCTTTCAGCTTTTTAAATATGAGACTTTAAATGCACATAAAACTATGGATGGAAACACGGCTGCTGACTGTCGTTGTCTGTCCACTTTACTCTCTTCTGTCTTTTCTGGTTCTTTCTCGAAGACTTTTGATGCACAGTCAGCACTGTGCTTGTGGACAAAACTGGAGAGTGCACAAACACACAAACACATACACATGAAAGCAATTCCTTTACTTAAATACTTCGTCACTTGATAAATATAACTCCTTTTTGTCTTTTTATCCTTGTGTTTTGATTTCCTTACTGTAATTATGTTCATGCACTCGATTTTGTGTAACCCATAATGGCTAAAATGATGTTTTTTTAAATGATTCTGGTTGTTACAGTAAAGTGAATGTAGGATTTAAGTTAATATATTTAATTCAGTTAGATAGGATCTTGAAATAAATGTAGCATTTTTGTCAAGTCGAATCATGGATGACACAACTGTAGCTACACGCAGCTGATCAGGTTCACACTCGCAGAGCTCATATGTATATTTTTTTAAACGTCATCTGATAATTGCTGCCAGCTTCGACTATAAGGAAAACATTCGCCGTACAGTATTTGGCCAGTGAACACATTTCTTCTGTCCCTGCAAGTGACTCATTCACTTGTCCAGTCAAACCAGTTGACTCAGGTGCTCCACTTTTCCATTCAAAGCTTCAAACAGTGAATGTACCTCAGTGGTCGGTCTGTTTATGATCTGATGCCGTGATGTGGTACTTCAGAGTTTGCTGTTGGCAATTTTTTTGCATTGATTTCACAAAGAAATGTCAGGCAGCTTCATTCTTTGGCCTAAACTATAGCAGAGACTTATTAGAGGCATTATTAGACTGAACAGTGTTGTCACGTCACCTGGAATGTTGAGCTTTGTGAAAATGTGAGAGCACTGTAATGCATGTTGTTGTTCGTGGTGGCCCCAGTATTAGAAGAAAAAAGTCCTGAGGCAAGACACGAAAGGAAATGACCTGTGCCTTCTATGTCCTCGTTCTGTTACTGATATTCTGTCTCAAACGTATAAAATATTAATGCTGCTTTTAAGAGAAGTGTTTCTCAGTGGCATCACATGAGGAGCCATGCTCTTTTCTTTTCTTCTTTTGAAAGAAACACCATTAAAATTGTTCTGAATATGTAATTTTTAGGGTATTAGTCTTTTATGACAGCTGCAACCTTTGATATTTTCTGAGAATATTACTGTATGTTTAGCACATCACCGTAACTCTTCCAGGACCTCCTCGCGTCGACACCCTTACTGTATTTTAAACACCAGTCAGATCTGGAGGCATGTGTCCTTTCACAAGCATGTCCCATAGAGAAGTATGGCTTCCACACAACTACCTCTGAGGCCACTAGGGGGCGCTAGTGTAGAAAACCCAGTATGAGAAACCGTATCTGATTGTCTAACTGACTGAATGCTATGCATGACTCAATCTGCACGTTCTCTTTTTCACTCTGTTCCTCTTCATGACGCCCGACCATCCGTCTTTCACTGACTTGCTGCCATGTGACATTCCAGCTCGTTGCCCTTTAACTGCTCTCTCGTAGGTATCGGAACTGTTGTTAAAATGAAACTGATCAAAGCAATAAAGCAAAACGCTAAAGCCAACAAAGTCTTCCAATTCCAATTGATGTAGCTACTGGTTGATGAAATATGGCGCTTCTCTTATTTTCTAATCTTATGCACACCTCTATTTGATCTTTTAAAGAGATACAGAAGCGTGTATCTGCTGAGGATAAAATTAGCTCACTTGACTAACTTATTAATTTATTTGTTTCAATAAAGCTCTTTGGACTGTATGTTGACTTTGGTCTCTCTTTTTGTCTGAAATGTTACAGTTACAGTTACATCAATTCTGTGTAATGTTTGGCAATTACTGATTGGTTACTATCGAAAACCTAAAATCTAAATATTTGGACACACTCAAAAAATAATGGATAGATTTTATATGCAAAAGATGATGTGGGTAAACAATTTATTAAGAATGCTGTGGAACAAAAAACTTTCGAAATAAAAATGAAAGATGCACGAAATACCCTGTAAAAACCTTCACAATATAGATAGCAATAAAACTGGAAGGTTTGGTAAATGTAATTTCTTCTGAAGAGGAAATTTCTGGTTTCGAGTAATAGGAAAAAACAAGTTATTTTGAACAAACGGCCTTTAAAGATATGTATTGTAAAATTCCTTAAATTTTACATGACACTACAAAAGACTGAACAGCTCATAAAGGCGGACAGAATAATTCTATAGGTGTTTAAAAAAGACACAATATGATGATAATGAATCTTTCTTCTTTGTAAATCAAACTGTGAATTCACTTTGCACAGTCTGAACTCACGTGTCCAATAGGAATCTGAAACTCTCTCCAGGACTGTTTTCCAACTCTTCTCTGTCACAGTGTGAAGTTTCCTACTCCGTAGCAGTGGTAGAACAAAGTCACGTGTCGCTTGAACGGGTCAACAATCAGATAGGAAAACGTCTGCTCCTCCTCTCGTTTACCGGGGAAACATCGGCCCGACTCCTCCTACAGAAGATTAATATTACAGTTTATGTTTGTAAATAATGAGGATCATTTAGGTAAATCTCATGTACATGTGAAGGAAAGCTGATTCATTTAAACTGAAGAAAGAACTGCAACTAAACCACCCTCAACAGCATAAAGCCCATTGTTAGATTGATATTGCACCTCACTATATCTCATTTTTCAGGACTGTGTCCTTTATTTTTGTAGCTTTGTGCCACATTAACACATTCTCAACTCAGTGGCTCTATTCTTCAAAATATGACCCTCTATGTAACCCTCTAGTGTCAGTTCTGGATGTGACAGGAACGCTGTTTCAGTTTCGGCTCATTATATGTATAGTGGCATTTCAAACAAACTTTTGTGTTAATAGAACTTTCTCTGTAACTTAAAGTTAATACATACATGTTGACATGAATTGCTTCATCAGACCAGTTTAACTCGTCACTTACGTAGGCACAGACTTTGAGGACTGTGGAGACGACACTGATGATCTTAGTCTCTGGATCCTTCTGTACACTACATAGCAAAGGGTGGAATTCAAATATTATCATAAGATCAAATAACCAGAGCATTATTTTTAAAGAGTTATATTTTTGGATGAAAGCATGGCAGCTAAAGACACTCAGATCACCTGATCAGGTCTTTGTACATTTTCTTTGTGGTGCTGATATAAGGATCGATGGTGTCTTCGTACTGACAGAGCTCTCCTCCGAAACACAGGTGCCTGAAGAGGCGAAACAGAAACTGTTCTCGCTCCTTTCTGCCCACCACGTAGTAATGCTCCGAGTCCTCCTCCTGCAACATCTAGAGGAACAGAGGAAGGTTTAGACTGACTTCATGCCAGAAAAGATAGACACAGACGGGAAAAGAGAGAGCAACCTGTCTGAGTTCATCATAGTCCGGGTGGACATCATGAAAGCATTTAACTACATGTCCAGAGGGCCTCACGATCCCACAAGAGTAGATTGGGTCAAACATTTCCATGGTGACCTGAGTGCACGGCACCGGCTCCACATCAACAGACACCACAGGCTCGTCTACAACAAACACACACAGACAGACAAGTCAGAAACATTCCTCTGAGATTTGACCGAGAAATACTGTCTAGCAGATGAGATCAATTTCCTTCCATCAGTGATAAAAGGCTTTCTTGGGGGATCATGACATACCGAGAGGCACCCGGGCTCCGGCCTCCATCTTTCTTAGGCTGGACAGCACATTGGGGTCCTTGAAGAAACACTGCACATTACAGAGTGACATCAGAAGCATTCGAACATGGTTGAACACATGAAGGCACTTTATCAGAACAGACAACCAGTAATAGTTGTATTTCAGCATCACATTTATTTTTTTTTTAAAACAAGGTTAAACACATCATATTCATGTTATTCATACTATATTAGGTCTCTAGTTATGTTCTATGTTTTATGATACTGATCAGGGAAACTCTATCTCAATCTGTGTTCTTCTTTTAACAAGCATCTCTTTTAGTCTTCCATATCAGTTAGTGTTTATGCTGTAATTTCTAAGCTGTAACAATTCATAGTTGGTCTTACCAGTGCAAACTTCTCACTGCTGTAGGGGTAAAAGCACTGGTCAAAGCTGTAGGAATGAGCTGTAATCCTCCCCAGCATGGACCTGAAATCACCACAAACATTCATTAAACGACAGAAAGAATTTGACTATTATATATGGTGCTTTTGGATTGGTATTACTGCTGCATTGATGTATATGTTGCAGGCTACTACTGTGATGTTCATGGTTTATGGTTTTACTTTATATAATCTACAGCAATACATCATTTTCTCTATGTATGCAGTCCTGTGAGAACCATGTGTCTCTAAAAAGGGAATTTATCAGTATGTCAGAAAAAAGCTTTTCTGTTTTCAGGTTTGAGATGATGCATTTTCCAGCGAATCCAAGAGTTTGTTTTGCTTAAAGAAACTTTTTCAACACATAAAGCAACACTTCACCCTTTAGTTTATCACAAACATTCAAAATCAGTGATTGTGTTGTGGAGTAGAAGAATAAAGTGGTGTTGCATAGAAATACTCAAGTAAAGTACAAGTAGTCTACCTTGAATTTGTACTTCAATACTATAACGTTACTCGAGTAACTGTTAATTGCAGCTTATTTGACTGCATAGAGGAACTAACCTCCACCAACAGCTACAGTAACATTAATTGAACTGATACAGAAAGGACATTACGTTAATATTGGAGATTTCGGATATTTTCAGTTTAGCTACATTTCATACATTACCATTTCATTAACAGCTCTAACGTGTCTCGGTCCTGTAGGAAGGAGAGCTTCTTTGAGGGAAGAGGACTAAAAGAAAAAGTTTGCTCAAAAGTGTATTTCTCCTCTGCCATGTTTTTAATCTTCCTATGGTTGGTAAAGAAAAAAATAATGAGCACACGCTCGTGCGGAAACAAGTGCCAAAGTTGTAGTCGTTTATTGACCAATCACAGGCAGGAATGCTCACTCAGAGCCAATCAGCGTCTAGTGTGGACGGTTAGTGCCGGTTACTCAGAATGAGAGCGGAGTGGTTAGTCTCTATTTCTAATCCCATCTCAGAAGCTTCGCGTACTTGTTGCCTTGACAACAGACACTGGTAAAGTCCAAACTTGTGCCAACAATATACAGGCTAAACTAGCGTCGTTTTATTTCACTTTTACTGTAGTTAATCTCGTCTTTTTGTACTCACGAGTTTGTTAAGATGCTGTTAAAAAGGTGGGGTGAATAAACGTTCACCTGCAGTGGGACAGGCGACATGTCTTCACAGCCACCAGAGAGCATCATTGTTCTGCTTTGGAAACACACTGCTGGAGCTCTCTGCAGTGTTTTATACCTGATTTGTTCAGTGGAGGAAAAAGTACTCAGATGTTTTATTTATGTACTTTAATATATATTCCACCACTGGATTTGTTGTGTTTTGTTCTAACTGTTTCTGCTTTTTCATACTGCAGGGTTTATACCCTAATGTGAGTGGGGAACAGGAATCATATCAAGGTGTTTTTGAAGACTGTTTGACTATAAGGAAATCACATTTGATTTAAAAAAAATTATAATCCTTGTGCTTCACAGTAACTTAAATGGTAAACAACCGTTTACAAAACAATCTCACCTCAAGGTTAACTTTACTCTGGATGAGAAAGATCATATGACAAAGTGAGAAATCAGAATCAGAAATACTTTATTGATCCCCGGAGGGAATTTTTGTAAAAATATACAGACTTATGAAATTTTCAAACAGACTCAAAAAAATATACAAAAGTAAGCCACGATAAGCAGGTAACAGGTGACAATAAGATATAATAAATGTACCTTGAATTCTGATTATTTAGTCAAAAAAAGTACATTCTGTTAAATATTTTCTATGCATAAAAATCTTATCTCCTCTCAGCCTTACCTTCTCACATTCCTCTTTTTTTTTTTAATCTTACACCACCTCCTCTCTGGGTAGAAAATATTTCACGTTACTGTGTATGTATAAAATGTGTCTTTATAGAGCCCTGAGGTACAGCGCAGGTGTATTTCCAGATGTTTTCACCAACCTTTTGCGTCAAATGTTCTCTAATAAACTGTGTTCAATCAGACAGGAGCACCTGAGCTTCTGAAAGCAAAAGGGCGACATCCCTTTTTACCACCAGCCTTACATTTATAGATTTTTCCCTATCACCATGTGTTCTCCAGCTTCTCACCAGTTTAGGATAACAGGCTGTAAATGTATGTTTACTCTTGTCAACCTACATAGGATTTTCAACCTCAACTAGTCTATGTAACTCCCTACAGATCCTTACAAATATTTTTTTTCATCCTGGCTCAAACGCTCATTTCATTCCCAACATTCCAGGATGGTGGAGGATGTGGGATCCTTTTGATCCACATTCCAGTATAGGGCACCCAGACCTGTGAGGAGAGGCAAGAATATCCAGCATGGACACCCTGAAGTCTTGATAACATATGTTGTGTTGTCTCTGTAATTTCACTTCCTTTGGTGTTGTGATTTAAAGCGGTTAAAGTTGCAGGTTGTAGAAGTTAAAATGTTCCTGTTCTTCCTGGCTGAGGACTCTGTGTATGATGTAAGACTAGTAACCACTGTGTAAACCCATTATCCATAAGTTTATTATCAGACCATCCTGAGAATACTGATGATAATTGGAGTATTGAACTGAACTGTATGTAAAAGTTATATTGTCACAGTGAAAACAGACAGTTTAGTGTGTCTAGACGCAGACAGGCCTAATGCAGAGGATGTATGATGGGCCAAAGATGGGGCCAGATCCAGCTGTTACAGCCCATGGAAAGGATTTAAGGAAAGGGAAAATTGTGCCAAATTGATGTTTTGATACCATACAGCCGGGTTATAACCTGACATAATTGAGTCAAGTCATTGAAGCAAATGTGTTATTCCTCATTGTCTGCTGATTGCTGTGTGGTAATTGCACTTGATTCCTGCTCATTAGATGTATCAGGATCCAAACAGAAAAACGTGGCAGGCAGGCAGGCAGGAGGGCGAGGCAGGTGAGGAGATGTAACAGCTGAGGAATGTCTGTGATCAAATGTTTCCATGTTATGCAGATTCAAAAGCAGGTATTGAACCTTTTCCAAATGCCATGTACTGTAACACTTAATACTGAGGGATGACTATTGCATGACGCAGGCATCTCTGAGTCTTTGCCAAAAGCCTCCCCTAGTGACTGTCCAAATAGAGAAAGAGAACATCAGCTAATACAGGACACAGGTGTTACATCCTCTGTATCTTCTTTTCAATTAATTTGGGGATTTTGGAAACCTTGAGGAGAGTTTACAAGTTCTTTTCAGTGTTTTTTAAACTCAGGTTGAATTTTGCCTCCATTGGCACCACTAGAAAATAGACAAAATAGTATTTGTGCACCAAAATTGTATTCCCAGCTTTAAAATAAAACATGAGTGGAAGGAAATTATGATTTATAAAATACTGCCAATGAATATTATTTTATTATTTTTTTTGTATTAAACTTTGAATTAAATATTTAATTTGTATGGAAGTGTAAAGCATTCACTTGAGACATATAATATTTGCCCTGTTTTTCTTATATTAATCAGATATTATGATCATGATAGATTTATGATTATAGTTTTCATGGGAAAAATGTATCTAAATTAATTAATTTTAAAAAAGCTGTTTTTTCCCCCCATGAAAACTCAACATTTGAGGGGCAAATGTTTCTTTACAAGTAAATGCATTACACTTCTTCTTATTAGCAATACATTGTCATTATTAGAAAAAAAGCAGTTGTTCCTGTTATATTTTTACATGTTGAGTTGCTCACAATTGCCATGCAACTATTGCCACAACCAAATGGTCTGGTCATACTATAAACAAACAGAACAAAAAAATGGACGATTGTTTGACACATTGAAGGGATAATAAATGAAGAAACTTGCAGAAAAAGGGACTTGAGCAAAGCTGCTGATGCTGTTAAAGGCTCACTCCAAATTCTTTCCCAAGAGTTGCAGTCGTCAGCAAAATAGCTTGTGTACGTGACGGGACTGAAAGCTCTTCTGCTATCTCTGCATCACTCCACAGATTATGTTCACAGATCCGTCAGTATCCATACTCACCTGTGCCTCTGCAGGATGAAGGTGTTAACAGTGAGATAATAGAAAAAAAGAAAGAGAGAGGGAATAAAGACAGTCAGGCGCTCTGAGTGATAGCAGAGTTTCAGTAAAACTTCTCTGTGGTTGACAACTGAACTGATCGTGTTTCTAGGACCAGTGACATTATCTGACCTGGACTGTGTCAACGCAGGATATATCTCCTATTCCCAAATGTCACTCAAACAATTGAGAGGATTAACGTGGCTCCAGCTCGCAACATCCACACCCGAAAAGTCTCCAGGAGAACCATTTTAAACCATGTGATCTCTTCTACCATGGGGTCAACCTTAAGTATTTGTTTCCTTACCTTATCTTCTAACCTCATCTTAAGAAAACATGTTGCATAAAGCTGCACAAGCCAGAAGTAATGCATATGGTAAATCTTTTGGCAAAGGTTTGAGGTATCACAGAAAAAACACAAAAACCCGGATTTATTTTTTAAATTCTTTGATATTTTCAGCCGAATGGTTTGTAGTTTTTTTTTTTTTTTTATTATTTTAGTTAAAGTGACCGTGTGGTGACGCTCATTTATGCCGATGTTAAGAGTCCAAATGAACCATGTGATGAGGAAAAGTAATGATGAGGTGAAATATTTAAAGGAACAGTGAAGTGCTGAAGTGTCCCAGCCCTGCACGGCCCAACAAAAACACAGTGCTGTATAAAAGTATGAATTACTGTCCCATTAATCGTTATATGAATCCCATTTAACACTTTGAAACTGATTTAATTTGTCTCTCTCGTAGGTCCATGAGTCCAAGGTGGCCAGTGAGGGGGGCCTGGAGCCGGAGAAGATCAACGGTTGCGGGAGACGACTTCTGGAACTGCTATGCTTAGCAAATATAAAGAGATTGGTGTCCTTGAAGCCAGTCTGCAGATATATAATTATATAATAAATTTGCATGCTCACAACAAGCCACTATGATGCTGGAACAGGAGCTTAGTTCATATTTATCTATATTTTCCACATTTTCACTTCAGTCAGACTTAAAGCTTTAAAATAAAGTGCTTGATAGATAGATAGATTACTTTATTCATCCCCGAAGGGAAATTAGGTAAGGTAGGTAGGTAGGTGTTCAGGAGATGATCAGAAAAGTTGGTCACCTGGACATCCAGCTCACAGATAACAAAGAACTAATGAGACAAATCCAATTTTTATAATCATTAATAATAATTTTTATGCTGTTATTTTTTACCAACTTTTTAAATTCAGCCCAATTTCTTTAGGAGTTTGAGTTGTAATTTATGTTTTTGGTGGTTAAATATTAATATAAAGCCCTTTAAGACAGAAATGAAGAAGGTGATATTTCAAGTGTCCTAAAAATTACATTCCCACTCAACAGAAGTGCATTTTAAATTATGTTATATGACATTTTTGTTGTGTGGAATCCTAACTTTTAGGAGACAAAGTTGAATATTCTGTCTGTCTGTTTTGTAATTTCAGAAATATTATGATGAATGGTACCCTCCCCATTCCCACAACAGCTTTTAACAATATATGGATTGCTGGTTGCAAAGGATCATGGGTAATACAATTTGCTTAATAACTCTTTTCTGGAATGAGATAGCCCAGGGCTGATGTATATCAAAATAAATTGTATGATCCACACTTTCAAATGATATGCAGATAAAATGTGCCAACTTGAATTTGAAGAAATTAAAACTTCCAAAACCATGATTGAAGTAGCTGTTTCCTGTGACCAGTCTCAGGTGTGATCCATGTATACAGGCTGGCTGAACCTAAATATTTATTGATAGCGCTTTTCCGGACTATGGCATTATTTTAAAAGGTACGATGAAATCATCTGTTTCGTGTTTGATATTAGTTGCTCTGCTCAGCGTTGAGGTGAAAGGCTAACAAGTGAGTAGCTTGATTAAGGA
>CAFUXE010000313.1:0-22593 GCA_903364295.1 Serranus cabrilla
CCAGAAATGACAGAAAAATCATTTTTCATGGGATGTCAAAAACTTGAACAAAAGTTTATAAAGTATATATACAAATACTAAAAATTGCCCAATTAGAATCTGTTGATACATATTAGAACATAATATGGCCAGAAATGTCAGAAAAACTAAATTTTGAGATGTCCAAAACTTGAAGAAAAAAAGTCATACTATAGCATGTCGATTTTTTTCAAAAATTTCAAATTTTGAAATGCTTAAAAAGGCATTAAGTAACCCAATTAGAGTCTGTTGATACATAATAGAGCATAATAAGGCCAGAAATGTCAGAAAAACACAATTTTATGAGATTTTTTTGTTTGTTTTGGAGGATAAACTACTATAGTATTTCGATTTTTGTCAAAAATGGTCAAATTTCAAAATGCCTTTAATACTTAAAATAGCCCAATTAGAGTCTGTTGATACATATTAGAGCATAATATGGCCAGAAATGTCAAAAAAAACTAAATTTTATGAGATGTCCAAAACGTGATGAAAAAAAAGTCATACTATAGCATGTTGAAAATTTTCATGAAAAAGTCATAACATTTTAAAATGCCCTGATATGCTCAAAATGTTCATATTATACTCTGTTAATACATGTAGTAGTGTAGTTTGTGTTGAAATGACAGAGGAAAACATTTTTGTGGGATGTCAAAACTTGAACAAAAGTCATACTATAAAGTGATAAAAAAATAACACACTTTAAATAGTCTTACTCTGTCTGTGGACACCAGTGGCGTTTACATACTTTTTAAAGGCAGGGGCGACAAGATAAAAGATCACATCAGTGCATTTTGTCTGCCAAGAGGTCACGTTAGAGTGCATTTTTCAACAATTGGGTCTTGAAGGGGGGCGACTGCCCCCCCTGCCACCCCCCTGTGCACACCACTGATTTTCACACACAACCATCTCAGAATAACCACTCAGTACCAACATGGTAAGCAGAAGAGTATCTCTGAAGACAACACAACCAACCTTGAAGCCGATGGGGTACAGCAGCAGAAGATTACACCGGCCATTTTATTAGGTACACGCTAAACCTAGTAAAGTGGCCTCAAAATGATACAGAAATTTCAATTGTACATATTTTCTTTATTGCTTATGTCAAAGTGACAAAACTCTAGCAAGGTTACTTGGTTTAGGCAACATTGACATCATTTCGACAATGTTTTACATGCTGATGTCTGGACACAGGAGTGACACATGGCTGTATTATAAGAACTGGATACTTGACCAAAATGGTGGCTATTCAGTCCAGTGAGAATTCTTTGCTTGACACATAGGCCAAATTTTTCTCCCCCAGATTTGATATATGCAATAATATGTGTAGCAGAGTTTCTGCTCTGTCCATAGACTTTACATTGGGAGATTTCTTCCATTTTTTTCCCATTTTTGTTTTGCCACAACTTTTTAAAATTGTTCTTGGCTTGAGGGAAGTTTCACAAATATAAAACATTCATGGATCAAAAATTCATACTGCTAAGAATCATAATTGAGCTTGTTTGGCAGTCTGCCGACTCAGCAGGTGTACCAGCACAGAGCATTCTGGGGAGAAAATCAGAGCAATCTCATTAAAATCCAAATAAACATTTGCAAGACACTGGCCAAACAATACCTACAAGCTCACACGTGTGGTATATGACATTATAACATGACCACTGCAGTGTTGGATTTGTTATTATAACCAGCTGCGGGGAAGATTTAATGCCATCAGTTCACTTTCTAAACAGTCACATAAATCCATGGAGGACAACATGTTTATTTAAAAAAATAATTCCTTTTTTTAAAAGGCAGCTGAAGGAAATAAAACGTGTTTTGTAATGAAACACTATGTAAAGATAATATAGCATGTGTGCCTTTTTGTACCTTTGTCATTTCAGCATGACATGAAAATACATACTCTGTGTGATTGCACTCAGCCTGAATGATGCTCCAGCTGCTCCCGTCATGAGTATGTGTGAAAGCTTGCCGTGAATAATGAATACCAAATTAATTCCGGCTTTATGAAAGAAACTATGTCATTCATGTGCCTGCTGTGATACAATATCACTCCACTCTACTTTTCTTTATGGTGACTCATATACTGTGGGTTGTGCCACTCTGGACAAAACACAACTCCAAAAATAGGTTTTATAATTTTTATTTTTTATTCTCAGTTAAATGGCTGGTCATGTTTTATTACACATACAATAATGAAGAGGATTTTTACATTCATCCACAGGATCCATTCAGAAGAACACAGCACTCACAAGGCTCAAGCAAACAGTGGGAGAGATGCTTTTTAACATGTGGAAGATGGATGTTTTGCACAGCACAAGTAGTAGTGCTGGGCTTTTCTTTTTTTTTCAGAAATCTTGGAACTTACACATTCCTAAGAAACACCTTATAATGTGTTAGTTACAGAGCACCTTTTTGAAATTGTGTGTGTTTTTTTTTAATCATCCACAAGACGGCAACACAGCACATTGTTTTGGTAGTCAGGAGGAAAGGCACTTGTTGTATTTAATTTACAGTATGTGTGCCGTGCGTGAGATAGAAACAGCGATGACAAAGGAGAGACCTAGACTACACTAAAGCAAAGAGGAAACGTCTGAATCTGGCACCATGCTGCAGCACTAACATTACACTCCAGATTCTGTGTGGCAGTTTTTAAAGGTGGAAAACAGTGCACTACGAAATGATTTAGTCATATATATGCAGAGGAGAGTTAGTTTATATCATTATCTCATGGACTGAAAAAGAAATACATTAGAAGTGACTAATTTATTTGTTTTTCTTCTGTGACTATTGCAGAATATATGATTTAGAAGGTTTAGAAATTAAATTCTTACCACAAAAACCACAGCCAGCCTTAGGCCCTAATGACAAACATAGATCACATGACATGACAGGACACTTAACTACAGCTAAGACACGAAGGTTGAATAAAAAAACACACTGTGACCAAATGGCTCTCATGAGAATGTAAAATCTGTTAAACACAGGTTTACAGAAAAGGTTCAAGGGAATGACAAAGACATATGACGAGACAGAAAACCGCTCTTTTTTTAAACAGAAACAACCCGGCCTTTTCATCCAATCAGCGAGCGGCAATGACGGTCGAGTCAGTCGGACTTGCACCGGCCGTAATCCTTCACCTGCTCCAGGTGTGTTTCCGTTCAGCCACCGTTTTGTTAGAGGAAGCATCAAGGACGTCCACAGTAACTCAAGCACGAGTATAGAGAGCCATCGCAGGGGGAGGGGTCAGAGGGGTCATTCGGGCTGCACATGTGAGCGGCTTCGGGATCAAATTCAGCAAAAGTTCACGCTAATGATGATGACTGCACAGACTCAGCACAACGCATGCAGGCGAGAGGGAGGGGGGCAACAGATTGTGTCGCTATCTACCAGCCAAAGGGGCGGGGAGGTAATGGGGGAGATGAGGGATTTAGCGCACGTTAGAGTGTTATCAGAGGCGGAGGGGGTGGTGAGTTAAGGGGTGACAAGATTTCCTCCTTTTCTTCCTCCTTTTCCCCACTTTAGTCCCGTGATCTTGAACATCTGCCCTCGTGCTGTTGGAAGGGGTTGTGGAGAGGGACTTCAGCGTTTAGCTGGAGAAGCACTCCTGCTTCCCTGTAGAACAGACAAGACACACCACATGAGCATGTGCAGGTGGGGGTCCATCCCATGTGGTTCAGCATTAAAGGACTGCTCTGGTGCTGGTCGAGCCCATTTTTTAGTGTAAATGCGATTGCCACTGGTGAAAAGACTATAAGCAAATTGGAGACTGGTCTCCACTCAAAAAAGGTCGACTGTACAGGCAGCTAAATATAAGCCACATATTTGGCTGTCCACGCCGCCCTCTAGCAGCCGTAATAAGAATAAATAGCGGCGATGCAGAATTTAAATGCTGGAATTCGTGCTGGAGATGGGTGGGGCGAACAAACATCGGACTCTCACCCAGGAGAACGGGCTTATGTCCCATTTGAAAACAAAAGTAAACTGTGATTTAAACATCACAGAACTTGTGTGTATCACGTTTTTTATGTAACTATGTAATTTATGGTAGTCACGACACCCTTGTAACTACTTCACTTCTAGCATCTATGTACATTTATTTACTGTTTAAACTGTCTTTAATAATGCCTCACTTGGAAGTTTTATTTGCCCTAAACCTTCATCAGTGGTTTTGTATCATAATTTCAATGAATCTGCAGCAACAACAACAATACGTACCTGTATGTATAATGGCATGTACGCTATTTCTAGAACCCTCTGCTCTGTACCGCAAAACGCTCACATGGGTCATTATGGGTGGTACTAACGACCTATTCTGTTGTTTAGGTTGGAGATCTTGTTTACACACTGACTTCATCTGACAAATGACCACAACATCAAGAACTCTCAGCTGACGATGTCAGTAATGTCCGCAATTATCTCTGTATTCTGATTCAGCAACATGTTGCCAACCACCTTTTTTAAGACACATAAAAGCATCAAGCGAGATATTTACTTATAAATCTAATCTTGTAGAACAAAACATGAAAAACTCTTAAACTTGTGTTATCCACACACTTTATTTCAAGCATCCAAACAAAAACCATTGACTTTGAGATGAGGGAACCAAAGTGCTTAAACTGCAAAACTAAAGTTCTCTCTGAAAAAAGTTTGGTCTTTGCCACTGATGAAGGCAATAATGAATCAACAATGATCGCTGTATGGCTAACTTTTCACGGACTGTTACAAAAGACTCTTACAGGCCTTCATCTGGGTATTTATTCAGGCAGTTCTTTCATCAAGCCTGAGAGCTGAACTGAGACATCATTAAATCAAGTTCTCCTCCTGAATAATGAGTCCTGGACTTAACATGGAAAAGTCAGAGCAGTCCTTTAATGTGAGATATAAACAAGTTAGTTAGTTTGTGGGCAATTGTCCGGTCTGGTGCAATGATGCATAGTTACTGAAGCTGATAGGAAACAAAATAAAAAGTAAATCAATAAAATGGCACAAGTGATAAAGACAAAACATGTATGGGATGCTAAGTCAAAATGATCAGATAATGTGTGACAGCTGCGACCTCCTAAACCAAAGCTATGATATGCTAAACAGAATATATTCAAGTCTAGCTATGAAGTCCAGTGCATTTCTTTTTGTAGGAACAGTTCATGAGTACAGTCTGCTGATGTTGACAACCATTATTTTGCAAGCAGGTCAGAAAAATGCTTATGTAAGAGGAAGATCCTACTGTGTTCTTAAAGTGAAGGGAGAAAAATAGCTGCCCAGTTGGATGGGAAATCTAAAGGTAACTGCATATTGTTTCATAGATCCTGCAATTGTGTTTATTTTTTGGGGTTCGTTGGCATTTTCAGAGGCAAATTCCAGTTTTCTATTATTTTCAGATTAGATATCCTGTGTTTATTACAAAACCATCTCTTAGACTTTATTGGACTTCTTCCATCCTACTCTTTCATTCAGCTGAACAAGTGGGAAGAGCGGAGATTTCTGAAAGGCAGAAAGATTATACAAATGAGAAAAATCTGTATGGATTGCTTAGGAAGATAATCTATACTGTGAGAAGCTTTTTCCTCCTCATTAAACGAAGGCTGGGGACTGAGCTTTTGT
This sequence comes from Serranus cabrilla, assembly GCA_903364295.1. NCBI lineage: Eukaryota > Metazoa > Chordata > Actinopteri > Perciformes > Serranidae > Serranus > Serranus cabrilla. The sequence goes on from CAFUXE010000313.1 coordinate 5,620, forward strand.
TCGAAGCAATTCTCAGAGCTGTCTCAGATGAAAATCATTATCCGTCATGAAAAAAATAAATCAGTATACAACAAAGTCGGAAAAAATAAAGCAAAAAAGGCTGTATAGAGACAAAAAGTGAAACGTTAATTAAAAGTTAATACGGCTTTATGCTCACTTCCACGAGGACTGTGAAGCCTGTCTATGTGTGGAAGAAATAGATAGTGATGGCACTGAGTCAACAATGATTAGCCGTATCAGAAAGAAATGAGCCTCCCAGAGGTTCGTCATCTCCAGAGCTGTTTACGCTCTCATAGCTCCGTGACAACAATTTAGCCAGTACAGATGAAGATGCAGCCCTAGGGAAATTTGGATTTCAATAATTGCTAAACTAAGTAATCTAAGGTACAGTGAGAGATGCTGGTGTAATTAAAAGCTGACAGGAAAAAAGTGGCAGAGCATGAGAGCCAACACTTTCATGATATATAACAACAAGTCAACTAACTAGCTGCTGCTCTGGAAATTAGAAAGTGAAGCAGTTGTGAATATGAAATTTGGGTGAATGCTCCACAGACTGAATATCTAGAAACTTTTCCTGTGGGAGTTTAAAAACCTCCGTTGACTGAGTCATTCCAGGAGCAGGAGCCAGCTCAGGGTGGGTTTGACGTTTTATGTTTGGAAGCTATTTAGCGAGCGAAACCTTTGAGAGGAACTTCAGGGCAGCTTTAAAAACTATGGCATTCATATTTGTCTAAAAACTCAGTGACACCAAGGTCAAGCTGCTAGACAGGGTCTTGCCATGAAACGGCGAGAAATTCATAATTACACGTCTTTCATATATTAGCACCTCTTTATATGACTGTTTACACCTTGAACAGACATAGGGGAGCATTTGCTTGATGTCTCTGAACATATGGTGAATGTAAGTCCAGTAATCATTATACTTTTTGCTCTGTTTTTGTCTCCACCAGCTTGGCAAGTAGATGTATCTTTAGCTGCTAAATGCTTAACAACTGTTGCCTATTACGGCTGCAAACAATGCTGATAAAATGCACCTGAATGCAACTGAAGGGAATCATAGAATTAGGTGATAATTACCTCTGCCAAGGAGGTTATGTTTTCAGTTTGGTTTGTCTATTTGTCAGTCAGCAGGATTATGGAAACACTAATGGCCTAATTGAATGAAGCATGGAAGGGTGGAGCACGGGTTATTGAAGAACTCATTTAGTTGTATATATTTTCCTATCATGTTCTCTTTCATAATATAATTGGAACAATTAGCTCAAGTTATTAACAAGTTTTTCAAACACAACTTCCATGTTGTGTTCACATTACATCGGGAGAACCACTTTACAACTTGAGACGTGCTCCCATCTAATAAGCACCTGAATGCACCATTGGCCTTGGCAGAGGTCTGCACTATCTGAGTGCCATTCTAGTTATCTAGTGAGCATTTGTCCCTATGAGCAACACCTTTCACATTATACATAAATATTTTAGTTTGTAAAACTATTGATTATAGTAGCTTTAACTATTATATATAATATATTATATACCTGTTATTTAGTATGTACTGTATAGTGTGCCTGATGATCACTTTTATATTCTGCCTACCTATTTGCACAGTGAGTCCTCCAAAGCACCTGAAGGAGCCAGTCGTGCTCGACAAGCCATTGATGAAATTACAAAGTAATGTCATATTGTATATTGTGCATAAACAACCACTCCCTCCCTGTAAAGCAGTTACAGTATGTTAGCTATAGAACGCTTGACCCTTATCACAGCTGGATCTTCAGCATGATTATATCAGCGCTGGCATAAAGCTTGCAGCATGCACAATGATCAATCTTTTCTCTGAAAGCCTCTTATTATTCTGCGGCTGCTGCAGCGGTAATGAGATTAGGATGTCTTCTCAGCATATCAATGTTGAACAAATGCGGAGTGAGTTAAACTCAAGTATCCCTCCGTCACGAATCAGTTACTCACTCTGCTGCTTATATCATCACTGAGGCAGAAAAATACAGGGGGAAGAAAGTGATTAGATAATATATTCCCTTTTTATGCAATTTTGCTTGAGGAAGGAGAAATAATGGAGAAAAGCCACTGGGAAATAACTTGGAAAGTGTTTGACAAGGAGTTCTATTTTACCATTTTGAAGATCCTAGTCAGGGTGCCTTTGCCGTCCCCTGCACTGGCCTTCTTGGCTGATTTCTGGTCACCCTGCAGGAGGGAGACGAGAAGTCAGTGTGGTAAAAAAAAATCATGGGTATGTTGGCATGTGGTGAGTCTTTCCAGGCCAGAAGGATAGATGAGAATATTATACATCAGACCTCCCTCTCTGACGTGTGTTCAGCAGTGATGGATCTGTGACCTCAACAAAAAACCCAATACAGAGGAGGATAACTGTGGAATCCAATTTTTCCGACTTTTACAATATAATTGTGTTGCATTTCTGGCAAAGTATTTTGTGTGAATTATGCATGAGTAAAAAAAGTTACAAACCGGCAAAGTTGGACATGAAAAGAAAAAGTTTTCTGCTTGCATATTTTGTAGAGACTTTGAAATCAATGTGGAATTACTTTGTACACTTTCTAAAAACATGCACGTGTCACTCACTGACTATAAAACAGTCATCTAATGCCTGCTATCACCAAATCATGACAATGTGCTGACATGACAGCAAATGTTAATCAGCTCTTGAAGAATTTCCTGTTGTGCCTTAATGGCATTCAGTAAAATGATTTATTCACTTCCTCAAGCTGGATGCAATCAACCAGATGTATTTTTGTTTTTTGGAAACATTTCAAAACTCGTGCTTACTGCTTGAACCTTATATGGTTATAAAGTTCATTCCCTCAGAAAAACACTTAGGGATTGTATGACAAGTATTAAGGCTCTGACAAAACAACATGTCAAAAATAATAAATGATAGTGTGATATTGGTATGTCTTTAGCCTTATGATCCCACAACCTGCCAGTGGGTTTGAAAGGCATGTTTTCTATCAAAGGAATCATTAATAAATCCTTAAATAGTAATATTTGATCAAAATCACTTTATTCTACATGTCTCATTTAATTTTTTCCCCCAAATCAGTGAATCAAACATTAAATTCTGAACTCCTCAGAGAAACTGTGAGGCTAAAAGTCACATGACAAAAATTCAGTGAAACTCACACTGAACTGCAGACTGTTTACACAGATCAGAGAGGAGAGGACAAATTAAGCTCTGGGTATGTGTTTTAAAAAATATAAATAGTTAAATATGTATAGCATGTGGAGCATGTAAAGATAACTTTTAACTATATTGCAATGGAAGGCTGAATTTGTTTTTGTTGCCCAAATCATTTTCATACAGTCCCTAAGGAGAGTCCCCTTTTTTCTGAGCATGCACACTTGAACACACACGCACACAAACACATGCGTGAGGGCCCTAAATGAAGTGCTGATAACATCCCAAATGAAGCAGAAGACAGCCTCACTGCAGCCAGCCACGGAGGAATTCTTGAAATGAAACAGGGCTAATGAAGAGCAGAATAATGCCTGCGTTATCATGAATATACATCATACGCACATGACGTGGACAAGCCAGGCTGCAAAGCTACAAAATGGGCATGATGGGAGGAAATGAGGGCGTTATCACTGATGTATGGACAGATTACAACAGCTAAAGTGGTAGATGGAGGCTAAATGGAGACACAGCCACAGGCGTCACCCTCAAAAGGCTGTTTGAGAGGATGACCCCAATTGCCCCCTCGGTTTAATTAGGCGTGATATATCTGCAATTTCTTTTAAACCACCTACCAGGCCTATCTTGGCTGCTAGTCCTCTCCACTGGACGTGCAGAGAAACAAGAGACAAGGACAAGAGGTAAAAGGGAGAGGGGACAAATAGAAATGTGTGTCTTACTCGGCGCAAAGGCAGGATGGGAAGGAGAGGAGGCAGGTAGGAGGGTCCGTCCGGGGGGAAAGTCACAGGGTCACGGGGGGGCAGGAGCAGATGAGGAACAGAGGGAGGAGGAGCAGATATGTGGGGCAAAGGAGAGAGGAGCAAGGCAGATGCTCACATCGGAAAGAGCACAAATTTAGTGACATTCAGCAGAAACAGAGCCAAAGATATACAGCATGTAGAAAATAATATATACAAACACCACTAAGTCCTCAAGCATTCTGTTTGAAAGCTTGAATAAAATGAGTGTGCAAATTTGCAGTGAATGAAAAGGAGAATTGTAGTGATCTAAATGCTAATTCATATTATAATATTGATATTCTCTAATGTTTTAGTCATAAAAATTTAAAAATAGTAAGTTTCAGTATCACATCCATTTACATATATTATACTTTAGCTACAATCCCTGACTTTCTGGATATATTTACTGTCTGCTTAAAAATATGTTTCTACCCTTTTTGTGTTTGTGATGGTGTAAATTTTAAGTTTCACAATAGCAACATAAAGCAGACTCACCCTAGACTTGGGAGGGGCGGGAGAGACCTGAAGAGCAGTTAGTCACAGGAAGTAAAGAGATTTGACAGTTTGTGAGAGATCACAGAGAGTAATAGAAGAGCAAAGAGACAAACATGCAGGGAAAGTTGGAAAAAAGAACAGGGATGATAGATGGACCGTGACAGGTGCGGTGTATTGTTTGTATTACTCACGATCGTGCGGAAGAAGTGGACCACAGCGTTCTCTGCTCCACGCTTACGTGGGGAAGTCGTAGCCTTCTGAGGGCCTGGAGACAGAGCGCCTCGGAAAGATCCCTGGGAAAGAAAGAGAAAAACAAAGGAAGACACAATAAACCTCTGTGTTAGGCTTATGCAGAAAATGAAAGTTTAATTTAAAAACAAACTATTTTTAACATAAAAACAGATTCCTAAAATGTTATGCAATAAATCTGCCAATCCTTTCCTACTTACCTGTTGAACCAACCCCCAGTGGATGCTAGTGTTGGAAAAGGCAGTGATTTAACACGTGGTGTATAAAAGTGAGAGAATCTACGCAAACTTGATTTTCCATTTGATATTAGACAGTTTCACCATCTGTTTCTACACAGTAAAACTCCAGCTCCTGTAATGTCTCCTGATGGCTTCCATCCAGCCACAGACACTCTTTCAATTAGCAGCATTAATAGTAGCGCCACATCGCCTCATTAACCCTTATCCCAACCTGGCAACAACCTTGAGCCACGAGTCATTAAAAACAAATTTAAATGGAACAAATGAGCAGTTGAGGATGTCATTATTTTCTTGTCAGTGGCTTGATCTCAACAAAGATTTATCATCCCAATGAAGCTTAGTTCTGAAAAGTCAGACTTTACAAAAAGTATGTCAGGAAGAGTGTTTATTGGGTTGATATCCTCTGACTTTTTGGCCTGAGTAAAAAGCACAGAGGAATAAAAAGAATCCTCTATCAAATTATGCAAATCGCACATATAAAAGGTAAAAAGTATAATTCCTCTAATACCGAACTCCATCAACAACCTGCAGCCCACTGGACAAAAAACATCATTTCCACCCACTCAGTGTGCTCTGTCTTTTCAGTTAATGTTACCTCATTCATCCCTTTCTCTGACCCCATTAATGTAACAGGAAAATCTGTGTGTTTCTATGTGTGTGTTGTTGATGATTCACATCCATTATCTCACATCAAAGAACCTTAAGGTAACAGAAAGAGGGGAAACTTTCACCACCAACACCATTTACACAAAAGGATAGATGTGGTGTTAGTTATATGTCACCTTTACTGTCTTTTATGTGTTTTTTGAAAATGGACCAACCAACAATTAGATCGATACAGTGTAGGAAACACAGAGAAAGAAAAAGGTTTCCACTTACAACACAATACACCCAAAATGAATATCTAGCTGGACAATCGTGGCTTATATAAAGAACATTTTTGTTTAATTTGAAGGGAAAAACTGAATATTCATTGAATATAAAGTGTGTGTAAACATGGCTTTTTCAACTATCTGAAAAGACGTCATTTTTTGTTGCCGTCATTGTGCGTAGCTTCCCCTATGCTTCAATAGTGAGCCCTTTAATGATGTCCTTGTGAATAGGTGTGTCTCTGTGTTTCTGTCAGGATGTAAATGATAGGAAATAGAGGCAGAAATAAAAGGGAGGAGAGAAAATAGAGCAGCCTTTGTGGCCTGCTATCCAGCCTTTGAGGGAGAGGAGACGAGAGAAGGAAGAGATGCGAGAGAAAATAGGAGATCAAATAATCCTGAATGAATCCTACTGGTACAGTCTCAATTTCAGCCAGTTGTGCCTTTGATGTGAAGTGCGTCTCTCTGGTGTATATTCTCCTGTTTTACACGATTCTTTCTCTTTTATTTTATCTAAAGAAGCTAAAACAAAAACAGAAACAACAAAAAAGATGACACTCAATAATTCCTGTAACTGCTCTCATGGGGATTGATCATTTTGTGCATCCAAATGCAAATGAGGTTCTGTAAATGAGCTCCTGCCATGCTGTTAATGATGATGGAGACCTTCAATTTTTCCAAGACTGAGCTGTCATTAAAAGAAGTTTTATGATGTTAAATTAAAAGTTGCTTTGGTAAATGTTGAGGATATTACGCCTCCGCTGAACAGCTTTTCTAACTTCCGCTCAAACATTCACTTCAGTAGGGTCTTTGAAAAGGCGGGGGGTCGCAATCATTCATCCCTGTTTGATGTCTGAAGTGGTTCAGGGTGGAAGGAGCCACAAAGAGCAGGTCTACCTGTAACACATACACACAATTTGTCCAGTACTGTGACACATCTCTTTTGGATTTCCAGTTGACGGAGTTTGATTTTCTGTAGTTCGTTTTCTTCAATTAATATTACTGCTCAAGGAATCTGTGCAGTTCTTTCACCAGAATAACAAGAGATGCAAAAGAGTCACTTCCTGGATTTACTGAAGGGGCTATAGGTTGAATTATAGTTGGTTTATTTGATGCAGACAACACAAAAGACTGAATATGTGTTTAGGTCTAAATTCTAGGAATTAAGCTTTTTTTAGACAATAGCACCCACACCCTAACCCTAACCCTAACCCTCACCCTAACCCTATCCATTAAACATGAAGCTACTGAACCAGGAAAGTTAGCTTAGCTGTGAATACAAACAGCTAGCCTAGCGCTGTCCAAAGGTAAAACAAGTGAGGCTGTTGCCAAGTGGCAACCTCCAGAGCCGAAAAATTAACAAAAGTTAACACACAAAGTGCCATGTGGCTTTCTCCAACAAGATATAATGACATGGTCTGTAACAATGGATTCCTTAGAACTTCTTTTTTCATATTATATCTTTATCAATATCTTCTGAGTCTGGAAATAAAATGGCCGAAAAGTTCAATGGTCGTCACCAAGGGTTAGTCTTTCTTAAAGACTGAGAGGGACTCAGCAGATCAGATGGAGTTTGATAACTCTCTCCACCCCCAGGGTACTACAGAAGAGGAGAGACTATAGCTAGTCACATAGGACCCTGTAATAGTTTTTCTTTTTTTTCTGTGAATAAATAATAAAAAAATGTATCTACAGAAAAAATAATCTAAGTCATCAGGATTAATTCCTTGGGGGCCATAAACGTTTGTACAATCCCAATGGTTGTTGAGATATTTTAGTGCCAAAAAAAATCTCACTCGATGTATTATCTTGTTTGTTAAATTTAACTCCGTTAGTAAGCCGGGCAGCCCTCAGATATTTTTGCTCACATACACATTTTATTCTAGATACACAGATGGATGATGTGAGGAAAGTGAGAAATCAGGATTATGGATGATAAGAAACTATTTAACCTGAGGAGAGGAGAAGACTTGGAAATTATTAATATCCTCATAGATTAACATCATAAATAATACTTTCAGCCTTTTTCTGCTCACTTCACAATGAATATTGACTTGAATTTAATATTCATCAAGAATAGTTTTAATATATCAACAGCACATCTTTTAAAAATCCGGTATCTACCCTGCAGCAGTAAACGAGAGGAAACAGCACCTTTGTCAGACTGTGCATCCTTGCTCAAGCAGAGGAAAGGAGAATAATTACATTTAACTCTTGGGACTTCCTTCTGTTATTGTGCTCTCTCAGATTCATGAACAGAGGGAACGCGGGGCCAATCAATCTGACTGACAAACAGATACACAAACATATCTGCAGCCCGATGTTCCCCTCAAGGCATTCTGGTCTTGTGCCTCCCAAGATCAAACACCAAATAAAAGGAAGGCTAACCAAGCCATGATCTGCTGTTAGATTGTAGGGATGAAAGAAAAATAATACTCTTAGGGACTGTACAGAAATGATATTGGGGGAGGGGAGTTTAGTCTGGCAATTATTATATCCACTTCTATTGTTTGAGAAATTAAGGTTTAAATTGTATACCATTTAAATTTGTTCTGTTCTGATTGAAGGGACTGTATACGGCATTCAGATCAACAGTAAACAACTATCTGCAGGCAATTTAATATCTGAATTCCATGTCCAGCCACTTTCATTCAAAAAGACTGGGGATCACCTTGCTTAAAATAAAAGAAATTATCAAAAATAAATATGATAATAATACCCCACCCACAAATAATTTTTGGACAGTCCCTAAAGTCTCATTACATTAGGCATATAGTAGAACATAACCCAATTCTAGGGATGAAAAGCTTGAGCTGTTTTTGTGCTTTTCATTTTCTTGAACTCAGAAGCTACATACTAACGGGTTCTTTCATGTGTTAATTCTGCACTATCATTCGTTTGCAGCTTGTGCTTAAATGAATTTAATATGCATGTCTGTCCAAAATTCCCAGACAGTGTTAGTTTTTATTGTACAACAATTTCCTGTGCCAGTGTACTGGGCTATATTTGTTTCTTGGTCCATCTTTCCAAGGGAATGCAAGCCCACATTTTTCCATCTCAAATCAGCTGGTATTGACTGAATTTCTGAGCTGAACTTTGTTTCCTTTTGTTTTCTAGCGCTGCTTTGTGATCCGAGTCGAAACAGATTAATTCCATTTCACTCACGTCTCAAGAAAACAAAAACAATGATGACAAAGCTCTTTTGTCTTTTTGTAGATACAGTGTGAGTGAAAGGTGTTTTCTTCTCTCTTCTTGCTATTTCATCTTAAGGCTCACACAAATAACTAAAGCCATTCATCCATCACTCAGCGCTACCAGCGTGGATCTGCTATCCTTTAAATTTCCTCTGATAATTCCTTTTGTTTTGCAGTATGTTAATGTGATTGAGTGACTGAACTGTGGAATATATTAATATGTTTAGCAGCCTACAATTTTAAAGGCTGAGGCTGGAGATGAACTTGCTGATGAAATGCTTTTAAGTTTTCTTTGTTGCCCGGGGCTGATCTTAGAAGGATGCATTGCGACACCATTTGAAATTGGCTGGCTGTTAGCAGAGCAGTTAAATCAATTCATGACACTTTTACAACGGAAGAAGAACCAAAAGAGAGACATGAAGCATTAAAACCGAACAAAGAGAGTGCTGAGGGTGTTGTTAAAGAGTTTTAATCAAGCAATAATCCAAAAAGCTTAGAACAGGATCAGGTTAGGAACAGGTCACCGGTCACAACAGTTCACAACAGATACAAACGGTTTACAAGTATCCACTGCAAAGTTGAAGGCGTAACAAAACAGGGATCAGCACCGATCCACTGCTGGTTCAAACAAACTCTCTGACCGGGTCAAAGACACGTGAACCTGAGGTGAGCAGACTGATGTGAGGGGGGCAGCGCCAACACCCCCTCTTCATCCAAGACACTGGGGTTAGAGAATCACACGAGTTTTGGTTTAGCCTGACTATTTGAATCACTCCTGTGTTGCATTATATGATTCATTCCATCTGCCATGCAACAAATTAATATGGAAATGTTCTTTACTAGTCTACGTTTTTGCTTGAGCAGCTAATGTTCATGCAAAGTCAATTTTCCATCCAATTAGCACATCATTATCCCGGTAATTTGAAATGATCCAACATCTGTTAGCATTCAAATGCAGATTTCCTTCAGTTGTTTCATGTCCTGAGACTGGAGTTTTTTGGCGTCATCTCACAACTTAATGGTTCATGTCTCATAATGCCTTAACATCTTCTCAAAACCCAGATGTAAATTCAATCAGACAAAAGATATGAAAAGCACAAAGGATCAGCTTTAAAAGGTCTCCACGCCTGCCACTTATTAATGAAAACAATTCAGTATTACTCAAATAAGCATGCATATTAAAGATCAAACAGAAAACACTGACACAATCTTTCCCCAAAAATACCGCAGCCTAGAAAACAAAGTATGCATTTAGAACGTCTGTGGAGAATCCATGCACACAGACAGGCAGGGCAGATTAGAAATTAAGCTAAAAAATATCTGTCTTCATGATGAATTCTTCCTGGAAAAAAAAGCTTTTGCAGCAGAAAGTTAGTGCAGGTTGATCTTTTGCAAGAGGCAACAGAGGTGGGGCGAACCTGTCTGTCATTCACTTGAAATGTGAACACTCATCATTTGAAGGCAAACCCTTGGTGAATACATAAATATATATTTGTAAAACTTTGTTTTCGTAAACCTGCCATCAATATGGAGAGCAATGTACAATTCCAGGACAAGAGAAAAGAAAATCAAACAAATACTGCAGCAAATTGGTCACTACTTTTGAATGAAAGCTTCACAATTTGTTCTGTTGACATATTCCCTGAACATTTTACGAAAGCAAAACAATATCGGATGAGCAGAAAAGGTTGAAGCAGAGATTTGTAGCACACAGTATGTATAAAATTGTTTTTTTTCCTGAATCCTACATGAAAGACCTTCTCATAATTGACATAAGGCGCGGGGGGAATGCATCATTTCATGCTGTTGAGTGATCTCTTTGCAATTACCTTGCCAAAACCTGCCGATGAGTGCTCTGCAGGGTTGTGAAAGCTCCTTTTAAACCATCTTCATCCATGGTTTAAGACAGTAGTCAAAATGAGCACTCATGATGGAACATGCAGAGCAGCAGTTGCATTTCCTTTTTCTGGGAGCACTATAAAATGCTTTGGAGTTTAGCTTAGGATGTTGCAGTAGTGTTGTCAGGATTACCAACATTTTAATACTCTTTTAATACTACTTTCACAGTATTTGGTGCTGAAGCTGACATTCAATTTAATCCCCACCTCCAGGGGGCATCATTGAGTGCAGGGCCATTGGACTGAAAATCAGTGGAAACACCAGTACTGCAGTCTGGATTTTAATGGCTGTGCAAGCAGCTCTTTGTGTCTGGGAGTGGATCCCAGTCTGTCTAAACTGATGGACAAACTGGTGTCAGCAAAAAAATGGAACCTAGCACAGCAAAGACAGACACTAAAAGAGCCCAATAGATGCATCACAGATACATCGGCATTGGCATAAGTGGGGTCCAATACGCGCCGCGAGGAAAACTTTTTACATTTTTTTTTAAACAGAATATAAATTAGAAAAAGATGCGTGGGTTTTTTAGATGGTGTCATCAAATCACATCACATCCAGCAGAGTGTACTGTGACTTAAACAATCTGCTGGCAAACAGCAACACAAAGCGACAAAAAGCTGCTCTAAGTGATGTCAACTCTATAATGTCATTCAGCACAGAGGACCAGTGCGTAGCCACTGTAACAAAATACAGCTGGCATCAATGTAAATATTGCATTTTGGAACATAAAACAGCAAAATGTTTAGCTCCTTCTGTCTTGAGCTTATAACATAGGTAATATACTATATCGGCCGATATATTGATATCGAAATGTTTTACTACCTAACATCTGTATCAGCATTGGAACGGAAAATCCAATATCAGTTGGGCTCTAGACACTATAACAACTTCCTTTTGCTTTACAAAGTTAACTTGATTAGTAATAATTTTATATTAACAAATGGTTAAAATGATGGTATCTTGACAACACTAGAGTGCAAAGTTATTAGAAAGCAATGCAGGCTCAAATGCCTCATAATCACTGGCCTGCAACATAAGATAAGCTTGTTTTTACTTTATAGATTGCAGACTCTTGTATATATTCCCAAACAGAGGAAGATAATATGCTCCTACTCTACTCTAATATATATATATCATTATATGTTAATATACATCATACATCTCTTTGATCATTTATAGCATATTGCGATCATTAACTTTGAAAGTGGCTTGGCTGACTGCTGTACCGTGCAAACAGTAGTGAAGTACCTTCCTGTGGGGGACTTATCACAGAAGTCTTAAAGTGACCCCAGAGACAGAGACATCAAAGACAATAACTCTCTACAAAGAAGCTCGACAGAGTAATGCCTCCAGAAAATCCAAAATAATGTACCATTATTACATCTAAATGATACAGGAATGAATTTCCCCATCTCTTCCATCATCATCATCATTTAGGAAAGTACCTGAACTGTCACACAGTTGCTTATGATCCAGTTTGACGTTCTAATAAACAAACGGCAGCAAACAATTTCACCAAATCACATCTACAACAGATATATTAACTTTAACTGAAGAGAAAATGCTACTAATGTCAGTACCATTCAAATCAAGAGAAAACAGAACAATATAGAAATGTATCCTTAAATGATTCAAAATCACAGCTCTTTGTAATATAAAATAAAACAACCCCACCCAAAGTCATTATCCAGTGTTGATTCATGACCTAAAAGCCAGTTATTATGAATCACAGGACAATGTCAGACTTTGGTTCACCATAATAATAATAATAAAACCAAATCTTAATGACAAATATGTTGCAACAAATTCTTACAAGATCTGTTAAAGAATCAGAAGTAAAAAGTGGTTCTGGGAGTGTATCAGCAGAATGAACAGATACATGAGAAGAGTCGAGTTTTCACTTCGACTCTCCCTGCTTCCTCACCTTGCTCTTCCTCTTCTTGTCCCCTCCAAAGAACTTTCCAATCTGATCCAGGAGCCCGGGGTTCTTCTTCCTCCGGCCCAGCCCGAAGGCGGCCTGTGCAGAGCTGCTCGCAGATGCCATGGTTGGTGTAGTAGTGGCTGGTTTGTATTTGTCAAATGTGGGGTTCTTGTTTCTCTCTTAAATGAGAGACCGAAAAAGAGGAGGGAAAAGAGAAAAGAAAAGGAGGGAGGGGAAAAAAAAGCTAGCCTATTCTAGGTCTTGTTCGGGACTCTCCGACCCGCACTCTGAAGCTCCGCTGTGCTCCTGGATGGTCTGCAGTTCGTCCGATTCGGAGGGTCGCTCTTTGAAGGTGTTGTCCTCTCGGCCCGGGGCATCTCGGGAGAAGAGGCGGGCCAGGTGGGGGCGTGGTGTGGCGGCGTCAGGGTCAGCTGTGCTGGCATCAGCCCAGGGCTGGTGGGGGCCCTCAGCGCCCGTGGAGTCAGTCACCGCCGGCTTCTCCGAGATGCAGCCATTGTTCTGATTCGCATCTGCCTCACCCAGGCCTGCGCAGAAACAACAAGGGTCATCTATGGGCTTGGGCCTGCATGGCACACAACAGCAGCACAATGGGCTCTTTTGACATGACCGTGCCCTTCCTGCTGCTGCAGAGACCAGCAGAGCTAACAGTTCACATTTTAAGTTGGACCAACCATACCTGCCCACGAGGAAAAGGTAGAAATATGAGATTAAAGATATCAGCTACTGAAAAGTCTTTAATACATTTTTAAATGATTTTATCTCAGGTCAGTGTTTAATTTTCTGGGGCACTTAAGTCACCTGCAGGCTTTTTTAGCAGGTGCACTCCAGTTTCCCAGCTTAGTTTGAGTGGAGCATAATGCATGAGCATTTACATAACTGTACTTGTTTTAAATACAATAAATGTGGGCTATTTTACATAGAAATGTCTTAAAATGGCACTAAAATAAACAGAAATGTTATGTCTGCATCAGCTTTGGAATAATGTCAACCTTGTGTAGCTCATCCTTACATTATCATTGCTAATTTTTCAATTCACCCATGTAAAAACAATGTTCAAGCCTATTAGTTCCACTGAGCTGGAAATACAGCTGCTTCTCTAACGTCCACGTTGACAGCTATCCATTAAGTTAGCCAGCTCCCACAGCAGAGGACATCCAGTGCATTCCAGCCTCGAAACAATATACACACTGTACTGACAGAAATGGTGTAGCACTACACCAGAGAATCTGCATGCTAATATTGGCCCAAACAGTGGCCTGTTGTCAGAGCTGCATAGTTATTACAGAGAAACAATGGGCCCAGTGTCACTAAAATAACTCCTATAAGTATGGATTTTCAACCCAATGCACGTTGACACTTATCTGATTTGGGGCCGGAGAGCTACAAGGCAGCTGTCTCTGGGTGTAAAGCTGCCATGCAGAAGTTATACTATTACTTCTTACAATTTAAGATAGAATAACTTCTTAAAATATGCATTTGTAACAGCAACACCAGCATAATAATCTGCCATTTTCTTGCCCAAAGAGTTCTTCAGCTTGATTTCCTTCTGGCAGATTTGCAAATCATGTGTAAAATGTGAATGTAGATGAAGAATAGATGCAAATATAACTTGGTGTGTAAAGACTGAGAACAACTTGTGTTCTTTGAGGAGCCCCTAGGAGCCACAATTCGTCATACACACATCACTACTTTAAATAAAAGGTTCCTTCATCAAAACAATCTGTATGGGGAATGTTCAACTCTGTTGTTCCTGTTTTATTGTAGGCATTTATCCAGAAGCAAAACTGAGGGTGATGATGTGTAACTGACACATTTGACCTGCAGCAATTTTCAGAAGTAAAGAGTTTTAAATGCATATGTACTGTCAAAACAGAAAGTTTTATGATAAGGAATAGCATCCAGACATAGACAGATATATGTTAATATACATGGACATATTTTGTGTTGGACTGAACAAAAACTCATCAGTTGCTTCACTAGAATGAAAACACATTTTCCTTCATTTTACACCTGTAATAATGCACAATGGTTTAAAAGCTTGACACAACTATCTGATAATACCTTTCTCCTTCTTTCCAGTTGGTCTCATTATCACATCAATAATTCCAATACCTAGTCAGTTGGTGCCGTCTGGCTGCACTGCTGTAAAAAGTACTAAGTGAGAGTTGTACTCAGTGTCTCATTTCCTCATAATTCCATTCTTGTCAAGGTGAAACAGTTATTTTATAGGCCATTTTGAGTCCTGAGTGTTTAGTAATAAAATTCTGTCAGGGTTAACAGCTGCTTTGAGGCAGATAACGCATCCTGTTCAGAATTTCTCTTAACACTTTGTCTAAAAACCATAACTGCGCAATAAAATAAAAAAAGAAAATTGGCTAAAATAGGTCAGGTTTTGGTCAAAAAGAAGGGCACTGATATTAGAGCCACTAGGTGTAATAAAAATGTCATCACTTTCCAAATTATTCTGATGTAAATAAATTAAACAATCTAAACAAAGGGTGAATACTTTTCCCTAGCCTATCCAAAACCAATAAACACAAAAGCAGAAGTGTACGGCATGGACATAACATGTTTGAGGCGGCAACTAATTTTCTTTGGTTGAGATGATCACCAGGTGAACAAAAGAACTACAGTGATACAAAGTAATGAACCAGGAATGTGCACTTGCATGTATCTGTTTGGTTTACACCAACACTGAAGCAAAAGTTGAGCCAGTTCAAGACTTACTCTGAGAGTATTATTTACCAAAAACTTTTGAGCGTTCTTGAAGAATGCAGTAAATTGTCTATATGAAGATCAGAAGAATGATTGGCAAACAAGAGAATCTTGGAATCAATTGGTTATAGTCTGGTGACAAATTTGACTGGACTATGAACAATGAATGCACGGAAGAGGAAGTTGGTGACAACAGACTCTTCAAAATATTTCATTCAAAATATTCCATTGCCACCAGAGACTATATTGTATAATGCACTACTCATCTCTTTCACACCAATGATACATGTACCTACTATAACTGCATGTTCTACCCTGAGTTTTGAAAAACTCCCAAAGTTAGGAGGTAATCACACTGAGTGACTCTATACTGCTTAACTTAGTTTATTCGAACTTTCAGTGAGTTGGCTTGATTTTTTTTTACTATGTCTAAAACAAAGAAAAAACCCTGACTTACTGTTGTGTTTTCAAGTTCCTCCCAGGAGTTCGTTAGCACACAGCTTGACCTGCCAGTCATTTCAGGAAAAGCTGGCTCGTGATCCACGCAGCCAAGAGTGAGGCTCATTAGAAAGACACTGCACATGCTCAATGTGTTTTAGGGATCTGTGACATTTGTGGAGGCATTGCACAGAATAAGCACCTCAATCCAGCTCATTTGTTTGAATTGTGAATATATATATGGAGCCGTATCCTCACCCACAGCAGCATTACCCCATAACAACAGGGCAACGGATTCAAACTAATGTATAGTCTGTGCACAGTAAATAATCTGAAATATATCACATGATTCCTTATCACCAACAGTAAATATGTTATATTATAATATTTTTCCCTCTCAGGTGCGCCTATGTGGCTGTTAGTAGAATAAAGAGAGCTATTGTTTTGTGTCCTTCAATGTCCTGCCCATGAGTCCTCTTAGAAATAATTTCTATCATCCATCACCTGTAGCTCCCTTTTATAAATCCAGTGGAGCTACCATCCCCCATTAGAATACCAATAAAATACAATGAGAAAAACAGTGACAAAAACATCCTGACATGATTGAACTTTAACAACGCCTCACAGTCAATAACACATCAGCATAATATGTGTGTCCACCATGTTTGGCTCATAAAAAAGGTTATGTGCTTATGAGTAACTTACTAGTCAGGAGTTTGGTGTCCCAATGCAAAAACTGACCATATTACATGTGTGGAGGATAGACAGGACTGATCATTGCCAATGACTCAGTGAATCCTGAGCCAGGTTCTTATGTTTCTGGTTAATCCAAAGGCACTTTTCCACCCATACTCTTGGGTGGATTATACAAAAATCCTCCCACACGTTTTACATAATAATGAAGGATGGTGGACGAACCAATTAATCTAACTAAATTGTTTTCAACCTCCGAACACAAATAACACAGTAGTATTATTGATTCCTGCGCT
>CAFUXE010000313.1:22723-35197 GCA_903364295.1 Serranus cabrilla
GAGGCAGAAATGTTACAGAATTATCCTTGTGTACGAGGACTGCTCTGGTGAAACTACATGATGATGACAGCATTTCTAAATCCCAGAGCATTGTTTTCTACATTATATGTTCTGCAAAAAAAGCTTTCATAATGGTGCATATCGGTGCCGATGTCTACAGATACTGATAGATCTATGGAAGGCCAATATCGGCTGACAATTTAGGCTGATACATATATCGGTCTTGCTTAAGCCTGTATGTATGTTTGTCCTTTGGTTTTGGTACTGCTGAGGACCCAAGGAATTGCCGTGTCGAATGCACGCTCTTGAGATCTGTGGGACATATTTATGGGTAATGCGTTATGAACACAATGTGCTTGGTACTGAGTGGCGAACACTGTTGAAATGACGTGTATACTTAAGCATTTACAGGGGTTGTAAGGATGTCATCGAGGCAGGTGTACAGCTCAGGACCCAAGTAAGTGCAGTGTATGGTGTGAAGTTGTTTGGATGAGCAGTTCTTGAGAAAGCTGTTAGCAGCAGGACAGAAGCCAAGCAATCAGCCCGTTCCAACCAGCCACGTTTCGTACATGCACTGGGCTGCAATGTAATATGACAAGCCCAGCATGCTACATAATGAAGTTGTGAGGACACAAAGATCTTGTTGGATTGTTTGTTGGAGTTCCTTCTACCGTATAGATTTCTACATGCCACCCACATAGTGCTGCCTTCTCTGTGAAAGCAAAAAAATCCTGGCTCCTGTCAGTTAAGTTCAGTACTAGATGTAAAATAATCCTGACATGACTGAGACTCTGGTAGATTCTTTGAAGCCACCTAGTTTCAGTGGCTGGGTCACTGACAGCCTGTGCTCTGCAGTGTGCTGACTTTTTAATTGGGTGGAGGCTCAATGTCTGCATTACAGTCAATCAGGCACTGACTTTTTTCTAACATGTCTCAATCTTCCTTACAGTTTAATAATAACAACTGCCATGGGTCAGACAATTAATCAGCACCCAGCAGAACTTAATAATATCTTCAGCACACCTAATATTTTTTTCAAAAATGTCGGTTCTCCTCAGCCTAACAACTTCGAGTAATCTTGTAGTAAATGTTTTTTAGTGTGATGTAAATTCACTGCACAGCTCTAAGTTCTCCGTGGCAGCTTATGGTGTGCTAACCTAGGAAGCATTTAAGGATATTTTAAAGAGTAGGGAATAAGCTTTTCATGCAATACTTACACTTTTTCACCTTCTGCTGAGACGGTGCTAAACAGAAATGAGGGAGACAGGAGGGATAAAAGGCCAAATACGATGCTGCATGTCTCTTTTTCCTCTGTATCGTCCTTACTAAGGGCCAATTATGTAGTGGTCCGACTCATAACTGTGCAGAGGGAGGCAGGGGTCTGCTGAGGGCATGTTGCCCTCTCTTTGTTGGCCTCCGTCATAAATGATTGATTTATTCATGGGTTGAAATCCAAAAGATAAATCCCCTGTCCATCACTGGTTAAGCAGAGAGGTCCTTAAACCACCAGAACAGAAGACGATAAGGTCAAAATCTTGTGCACACACTTTGTTGAACACGTCGCTCTGAACGCCTGGTTTCATTAGCATCAAGAGATGCTGGCCTCATTCAAAATTTGTTTTCAGCTTCTCAAAATGTAGCAGAGATATTATCGCAGTCTGAGGGTGATCAGATAATAGCCTGTTACCTAATTTTGTTAATTTACCATGACATCTCCAAGATGTTCCCATGGAAATTAAAGCTCCGAAATGGCCTGATAATTCTGGTGAAAAGAATGGGGATAATTGGCATGATCTGACACCTTCAGATTATTGAGCCCAAGACAATTACTGTCACCGCCACTGTCTCCAGCACGATATCAGTTAGGACACCAAAAACTGATCTCATCTGTGCAACAGAGAAATTTGGCGCCCTTGCATGAGGGGAAAGATCAGCATCTAGAAGGGAAGAGGTATGCAGAGAGTGGGCCTCAATCTCCTCATTTTTCCTCCTCTTCCTCGGTTTGAAGAGGATGTGTAGCCTAGCCTTAGGGACAACAACAAGGACTGTGGTGGGACTGAGGCACGGGAAGCATTCCTCTGAAAAAACATCCATCGCTATGTGGCCTTGAACCAAACCTCCCACCCAGGGGCGAAAATCCCTCTGCCGCTGCATTCATGTTGGATCTGAAGCACCCACAAGCCTTGAGAAATAAGCCCCTCTCTGTCTCTGAAACCCCATCTGGCATTCAGGACGCTAGTCCTCCAGAGATTTTTCTGGACGAGATAAGAGCTACAGCCGAACCACTCCCTTCTTATAACCCAGGACATGTTCATGACCTTTGAACTTGACTTTGAGCAGTGACTTGAAATAGGAAAGGATGGGATTTACAGGTAAACCACTGTACCACTGTAATGCTGTTAGCTAAACATCTTTGTTTTTTGGAAAGTCAAAGCAAAACCCCAAAAAACACTTTGAATTTCCCAAGCTGCACACTGAGCATTAGCCACATTTGGCTTGGTTTATGTGCTGTGAATGTTCCAAGCTCCATCATACACACAGCGGTGTCAAAGCATCTGTATTTATCCAAGCAGCTGCGGGGCTCACCTTGCACTGCTACCAAATATAATGAAAGCCATGGCCTGCCATCCCCAACAGCTCCTCGCATCGATTTGTTTACTGACAAACATAAGCTATTTTCACCCTCTATCTTTTACACCTCTTTCTGCATCACTTGTTTTCTTGGCAAGAGTGGATAAAACATTTACGAGTTTTCCCTCACATCAATACAGGCATGTGCTATTTGCTGTGCTGTATAGAATTTTTGTAAATTATCTGCAATATTAAGTAGGTAGGATCAGTCAGCTGTGGTCAGACCAAAGGAAATTGATGCAATATTCTGTCTTGGAGCTGCAAGTTATGTGTACTACTTTCTTTTCTATTAATCAATCCTTATAATCCATAAAATAGGGCTGGGAATTATGACTACTACATAGTGTATGATAATGTCTATTTATCTATATATTTTTATTTTTTATTGCGATGTGGAAAACCATTGTTCCAATTGCAATATGGCAAAATTTGGACGGCTTTAGCATAGATTTTTGCATTATCACCCACCCTTACCATATATTTTTTTTGGTATTAGCACTACGCTGTACCACATGAAGAAAAAGCCCCTGATTTCCATGTACAAGGACGGCTTTCAGCCAAAGCATATGTTGCTGCTCGCCCGAGGCCAAGAAAGTCTGATGTGCCCCCAATCCAAGGCCCTTACTCAGTTGGTGTGCCGAATGGTTGAGACTGATACACTCAATCAGTGTGGTCAAGTGCAAGGGATGCACACAACTAGCTCAATACTTAACTTTTACTTCAAACTACTGAGAACACTTTGAGTAAAAGAAGATGAGCTCAAAGTAAAACTATCCGCGGCAGAAAAGCTATCTCTGACCACCAACTGCTGGACAGCTCTTATACAGCTATATGACAATTATATGTCACTAAGTCGATGCTAACTTGGAGATGCAGTCCAGCGTCTCTTCGTCCGCCACACATAGCTGAAAAGCTGAGAGAATAAGTACCTCTTGTACTTTTATATTTTTCCTCATTCTACGAATATAGTTTGATTACATTTTTCAACAAGTTCTCTCACGCATCTTAATTTCATTTCAGCCCGGTGAATTAAAACTGTACTATATCTCTGTCATGACAGACGTGTTTGTGGAGGATGAGGTTTTCATTGGCAGCCGTATGAATGGGTGTCTCTCGTAGGACAGTGGGACAGCACAGAAGAAGAATAGAGCCCAACATGGGTTGATGCCATCAGTGTAGTGCTCAGGGACGTTTCCTCACCCATGGAGACATGAGACGCCAAAACACATTTATACATACACACACTTCAGCAGGGCAGTGGACATGATGTAAGCCGGCTGGATGTTTGTGTCAAAGGCTTGACTGAGACATTACACTTTGATTTCTTCATCATCATGAGAGCCATAGGTCCCTACACAATCTCAAACATTCAACATCTCTACATTTTATTCAGAATCTGTGTGTAAATATATCAGTGCAGCCTGAATAACACAGGGTGGTATTACGCCTGCATAGCTGGGACCACTCTGTTCAAGCTCTGGCAGCTTTTCAGTATTTTTACCCACAATCAAAGCACATGCCAATAAAGCACCGCTGTGGGACAGCTCATTTGCTGGAGAATGGGTTGAGATGGATTCTGATACTGCAGGCCTGATCACATTCATTGGCACCGACATTAATCTTGGGGAATCTGATCACAAGCAAACAGCTTTGAAACAGGTGCACCCACAAACCACGAAGCACGCACTGATTTGTTTAACCTTATTTCATTTCAAGTGTCAAGCATCTGGATTTTATCCAGATGGGATTTAAGACACTTTTGTTTGCACTTTGCAACATTAATCTATCTTCGTTGTCTAAATCATATGTCTGATTGCTTCAATCTTCCTTCTCCAACAGTAAATGCAAATTATTCGGCTCAAAACACATGAAAAAGGCTAAGTGTGCATGTGGGTATTGAGATCCAACTGCTCGTGCAACATTTGGCAGTAGTCATGGCCGCATGTGACCACATGAATGGAAAAGCACCCAAAATTGCACTAAAGGCCCACTTGGTTAACTGTGCATGATTTCACAGATGAAATTTCTGTTGATTTTCTGATGGCAATCTACTCAGACATGCCGTTTTTAATTTGGCATACACGTGGACACAGTTGTTACAGCCAGCTCTGTGAAATGAGCATAAATGTGGATCTTTCTCTGTTTGGCATCTGTCAAAAGGCTTCCCACAGATAAAATCAAATGTGAGCAGTGAAGCAAAATCCGATGACAAGCAGTCAGTTAAGCCACACTGGAGACACAATCTAGTGCCATGTGTGAGCTCCTGTCCTTTACACACAGTCTGCATGCTTCTGGATACAACATACCATTACTAAACACGCCTACAGATGCCACTTTAGGTAAGTTTGTTGTTTTCTTCCGAGTGGAAAGGACTCCAGTTCATCTTGTCTGACATATGGGATGCAGTAGCTAGGGTAGTACTCTCTTGGTTACCCATCATCCCCTCCCCTTGGACTTGTTTAGCCACAGACCCAGCTGCTAACACACATACACACTCAGTGATTGTCCTGCCAGATGGTCGAGGCCAGATGACGTGGCCTCCTGAACTCATGGCAACACTGAGGCACAATCTCTTACAATATGGCAAACAAATACGCCCATACATGGCATGTGTTTTCATGAATTTCAGGAAAAGACAGACAGAGGATGTTGGAAAGCATCCTGAAGTACACTCCTGATTTTTGATATTGGGCTATATAGATGACTGAACTGACTTGACATGAATTCAATTTGGAAAAGCTGCAGACAGTACAGAATGGACACACATATCGTGGACCGTGGACATTTAGCATCTTCGAGTGATCTCGAGAGAAGAAAAAAATCTGAAAGAAAGGGAAAGAGATCAGAGGCGAGAAAGCGAGAACAGAAAGGGAGAATCTGAACAATGGTGTCAAACCGAAGAACACTGGTCCAGTGATGGATAATGGCCTTTAACAATCAGAGCTTTTGAGGGGGACGGAGAGGAGGTGCTTCGTGTTGGCAGTGCCAGGGCCCGTACCAGCTAGTGTCGGCCTCGGCCACAGAGACAAATGACTGAGCCACTGCACTTATATATGTGTGCAGCTCACAAATGAACAGCAGAGGAATGCACTCATACATATTCTCAATACTGTGTTGCATGCACAGTCAGCAGTGCCTACACAATCTCAATGAGAATATACTATGGATACACATAAATCAGCTAAAAAAGCAGATAGTTTCCATATCAGTGTAGATGCAACAAGGCAAAGAAAGGGAGGCAGAAGTATTACACCATGACATACGAAATCTGAAAGCATCCATTTTTAAATTATATCTTTTATTTCTAAAACTGACACCAGCTGCTCTCATCTTTGCTGTTTAAAGCAACAGACAACTGTTTTCAGTGAAATCTAAAAAAAACTGTACACTCCAAGTCCAATACAACAGAACATGAAAGTTAGCGACTAGCTAGTGAACTCAGTGTAGCATCTGGCAGCTAGAGAAAAAGAGATTTGTTTCAGGGGCTGGTGGATACCAAAGCAGAACTAAAAGGGAAGCAAATATTGGACTTACATTCTACAGGTGGGTGTAAGAAGGATTGCAAATGAATGTTTTATTGGCTGAGTGTGCATTAAAACAAATGCTCCCTCTTCATGTGAATTAGTGTGGGAATGAGCAGCTACAAGCCAGTTTCATAAGATTATCCCAAACAATACTTTATTTTAATTCTATAAACGTATAACAGACCTGGAAGAAACATTTACCTCTAACAATTGTAAAGACAACAAGAATAGCACTCAGAGAATGCAGACCGCTGCCAAGGCCAATGGTGCATTCACATGCTCCTTGGATGCTTTGACTCATTTCCTGAGTTGTAAATTCATTCATCTGACTTTTGTGTGTTCATTATTGCTCAAAGTGTTTAAACAAAATGCTGATAGCCATTCCTAGTATTTGCGTGAAGAGGAGGAGCAAAGAAAACTAATAAGGTGAGCCATGAAATGCATTCACGTGACTTTTCCCAGTGTGAAAGACACTTTCCCAATCATTCTGACACCACATGAATGCAGCACAACTGCCTTATCTCACATAATTAAGGAAAGTAATAAAATAATTTTAAATAATAAAAGTTTGCTCCCAAACGTAATAGGTTCTTCCTTGGCCTGTGCTACATCCTCTCACCAAGTTCCATTCAAATCGGGCCCGAAGTTTTTCCATAATCCTGCTGACAAACAGACATGAAACAAACTCAGATGAGAACATAACCTCCTTGGCGGAAGTAGCTAGCTAATCTATGAGGCTGTTTGTCTTGAGCCATAGGATCTTTGAGTCTGATGAAGCAAAAATCCATAAAACAAAAATTCTTTACTCCCTCTACTCATTTACAATCATTAATGCGAAAAGCATAGTGAGCTGTGCGGGCTAGATGAAGGGAATATCATTAAATGCAAGCCCAGCTGTGTACATCTCACACAATGATGCATGAACTCCATCATGTAGCTCATAATTCTTCGAAACAAAACCAGCTATTAAATATTCACAAGACTTCATAGGGAAAAATCTAATTTATAAAGACGCATGTTCTGATCCTGTTTCATTATGGTTTGATTTGTGTTTTCAGAAGCTTCTCTACAGAGTTAGTAACGAGCAAACAGAGAAGGGAGTCTTAGATCTTTACCACTCTCGGCCAATACTGAGGAAAAGCACTTGACTCCACCAGACTCGCACCAGATCAATGCAACCTGAAACAGCTATTCCACCCTTAAGATTTGAAGGGTAGCGAGTTGATCCCTGAAGCAATTACAAGGAGGCACATAGTGTATGAAATAAGTGATAACTGGCTCGCACCAATATCATCCAATTTCCTTGATGGAAGCTCAAGTGTGACCTGCAGAAAAAATGAATCGAAACTAAAAAATGGATCTTCAGAGGACAATCTCTTGTCCTGTTATGTACATAGCTTGCTTGCTTTTTCCCCTTTTTTCACTTCAAATGATGTCATGTCTTGAATTGTTGAGCCTCTTTTAACTGAAGGTTAGATAGAAAATCTCATTATTTTTGTTGTTTGGGCTTTCAGGGGCTTGTGGAGTACAATTCCAGTATGTGCAGAACATTTTCAGATTTCTGACGCAACACTAGAAGCTTATGCCACTGGTTGCTGTAGCGTTGTATCAAATGTTTCTAAATCATTTCAATTCTGTTTCATTGTATCAGTTCAATATATTGTTCAACTATAGAGACAAACTAAATTTTGGATAATACTGGAATTTAATTGTTGAAAGTCTCATTATATTAAAGTCCATACCTAATACCACATATCAAATGATACTTTTTATGACACTCAATCACATCAGTTCAATGTCGCTGTATAATTTGAAATGGTCTTCTTTGCTTGGAAGAAATTTTCAGGCACAGGTTTTGGGATAATGCTTGAGGTGAGCGCAGCTGGTTTTCGTGCCTGAACTTGAGCTAGGCGAGCAGGGAACAGGTTTTATTTTATATGTGTATTTTATTTAGCTGACTATATGCATTCTCTCAAATTTTTTTTTTTGGTTTCAAGTTTTTTGTTTAAACTGCAGATTGTCAATGTTGCCATGCTGGCCTAATCCTATGCCAATGTCAGACATACAGTGGTGGAAAAAAGTTCTCGGACGCCCCATGCATTTGTGAAATATTGCATTAAGAATCCCTCTTAGGTCTTCAAGTGCAATTTCTTTTAATACAGTCACAGCCAAAATGCTCAACAAATCCTAAAAAAGCCTTAAAAACTTAAAATTGATTGGTGTCACAAACATACATAAGAAATATTGAGTATTGGGTCATCTTGGTACCAGTGATCCACTAATGAAGGTCGTGCTTTTTATTAAAAGACACAATTTTTGTTGCCGTGTTTGTGTCTATATAAAGCCAGCATATTTGAAAGTTCTTCAGAGACAAAAACCTAGGAAGAACCTAATGCAGGAAACACGCCTGAAGATACAGATCTTCCTCCTGCTAATATGAGGGTACGCAGAAGGCCAGGCGAAGCATTATCTCCAGCATGTACAGTACCTACTGCCAAGCATGGTGGAGGCAGGATCATGGTTTGGGTGATGAGTGCTGCTGGTGTTGGTCATCTCACTGCCTGTGATGGCACATTGAACTATGCCAAATATTGGGCCATTCCCCAAACCCACATGCTCCTTTCTGCACATGCACTGTTCCATCAAGGTCAAAACTGGATGTTTCAACAAGATAATGCCCCTTGTCACACATCCAGGGCCAGTAGAACCTGGCTGCAGGAGCACAGTATCCAGGTCATAGAGTGGCCAGCTCAATCCCCGGACATGAGCCCCATTGAAAATCTGTGGTGCATCATCAAAAGGTCTGTTTCAAAGCATAAACCAAAGAATTTAGAAGAATTAAAAGCAGTAATTCAAGAAGAATGGGACAAGATTACCCCTAAGTGTGAAGGGCTCGTGGGGAACATGCCAGCCAGGATTATGGCTGTACTGCGTGCTAAAGGCAGGACTACTAAATATTAATATGATGATGTGATGGTTTATGGATTTTTTGTTCAGTTCTGGACACATTCTCTGTTATTTGATGACTTTGATGCCGGCAATGTTGAGAACTGACATATTGAAACTGTCAAGAATTTAGTTTTGTTAGTTTTTCTTGTAAACAATAAACAAAAAATATATATACTTGATATGTGTTTGTCTGTCTAATGCAGACACACCTTTTGAAACACAAAAAAGATTTTTCCACAAATATTTCATGATAATATTTGGGATTGTGTAAAATTTCAAGGGTGTCTTTTTTCCACCACTGTACAAATCTAAAGTGGTTACACTGAAATGGTTGGAGAAACTTTGTACATTAGTTTATACAGATTTATTAACGATAACATATAATATAAAGTGTGCAATAATATTGGCTTTTCTGAATTATTGCTTTTTATAACTGGGCAATGTAAAGGTATAA
Organism: Serranus cabrilla; assembly: GCA_903364295.1. Taxonomy (NCBI): domain Eukaryota; kingdom Metazoa; phylum Chordata; class Actinopteri; order Perciformes; family Serranidae; genus Serranus; species Serranus cabrilla. The sequence goes on from CAFUXE010000313.1 coordinate 32,282, forward strand.
AAGTCTGACGAGTCCAGTGAGAGAACAAAGGTGACTATATCTATTCCAATAATGCCCTTTTCAAAAGATTTTAGTGGAAAACAAACTCAAAAGAAAGTGCTAAAATATTCTTAGTATCTTATGAAAGTGTATTGCACCTGTCTTCAGGTTTACAAATCTTAACAAAATCACAAAGCAAGTACCATCACGAATTCTGGCATCACCCCGTTAACCATAAGTTTTACTCTCCTACATAAGTTTCTATAAATATCAACACAGTTTATATGATTTTCACTGTGTATGTGCATTTGATTTTTTGTGTCTGAATAATCCAATATGCCTTTCTTTCTTCATCCGTAATCCCACCAGAGGGTATTACTGCATCAACCTTCGCAGCAGCCTCAGACCTTTGGCAAACAAAGTCTTCAGCAGAGAGCAGAATTCTGGTGTGCAGTTTCTTTGGACAGGCAATGATATGAGGCTAAAATGATAGCCTTAGGGTTCACTCAGGAGTGGTCACTTGCTGACTGAATGCAGTCGAGTGTTTATCTCTTCTCGTGCCCTTTCCTCTCTTCCTCGTGGTGAAGGCATACTTGAAACTAGGAGAAGACGTGTAAAGCTTAACAACAGGAAAAAAGACTCTTGCCTTTGTATGGTAAAATGTACCCTTACATGAAATAAAGAAGAAGCAACAATTACATTGTATTTTGCTGATATGTTGCTATATGTCCTCATGCGCTCTCTTCTAAAACTTTTTCTCCCATACATCTTACTTTTGCATGAGTATTGATTGACCTAAAATTCAGAGCTTAGGTAACCCATATTGATTCACCTCATTAAAGTCCTCTTCATGGGTGTGGGTGGAGAAAGAGACTGAAGCACAACAACAAACTAATTACAATGGAAAGCAAATGGTTTTTCAATCAAGAGAAAGTGCCAAAGCCCTCTTTACATGTGTTTATCCTTGACAATGCCATGTTCTTACCCATTATCTATGGAGATGCATTAATGTAATGTTCTTGACTTTAATTAATTGTCTAGTCTACCATCTTAAATACTTTGTTCTGTTGTTTTTATGGACACGGGCTACATGCAAACGTACTAATATGTCCTTTAAACTACTTAAACTCCCTTAAAATGGCTGGTCAGACCAGTCCACTATTTTTCTGGTTCTCCTGGCTTTCTATTCACACTGCTGGTGTCTTTTTCTCCTCACTTCACCCTGTGATGATGAAGGAACAGTGACCCAGACTGAGTCAGGATGGAACAGGCGGACAGACAGATAGAGGGGGTCTGTTTTGTTGAGCAGGGACCTGCTGCAGGCTGGGCCACAGGTAATGGGGCCATAATGGGCTTTTAACACCCGCACAGCTGATGGTGGTGTTTGCCCTTCAGTGGAAAAGCAGTGCAAACAGGAAGTGCTGCATGGAGACATCCCCAGACGCTGGACAGGCCGGGATGAGTCATGACGCCTGCTGATGACAACTTCACCAAAACAGGCTCCAATAAAGCACAGCTAACCTGCCTGTCATAAACCACTCACACTGTGCCAATTTGGTGGAAATTCATTTTATTTTCTTTTGCCCGCACCCTGAATCAACCTAATGGCGTTACATTAGTTCAGCCTTGGTGCACAGGTAAGAGGAAGGTTTTAAATGTATCCTAACAGCAATGTTCCCTCAGTAAGAGTTAGAAACTGATAAGAAAATGGGATTTTTACACACTATCAGAAAGCAGTGCTGACTGAGCAAAGACCCAGTTAAACATTAAGCACCAAATCTACACCGTGGTGCTCTGAAGCAGCATTTAGACCTGTAACTATCAAACAAAAAAAAGAAAAGAAAAAGAAAATACACACTCACACTAGGCTTACACACCTTAATCAAGACAAACTGCTCTTTAAGTTCAACCTCTATGCTTAGCTTTCACTTCCTTGTACACTTTTGTCATTTACTTGATGAATCAATTTAAAACGAAGCTAATTATTTCTCTTCATGGTGTAGGTAGAGCTCAATAATGTTCACTTTGAAGGAAAACACCGCAGTTACAACACGTCTTAGTCTGCTTCTTACCTTCCATTAGAGATCGGCACTTAAAGTCATCCTAATTACCAAGGAGGTTATGTTTGTGGTTCAGTTTGTTGGTTTGTTCGTTTGTCTGTTTGTCAGAGAGATTACATTTAAACTACTGGCCCCTTTTAGTGAAACTTGGTAGAAGGGGGAAATTTGTAATTTCTAATCGTACTGATCCCGTACTACAGAAATCAGGGAGGCTGAATGAAACACATGGCCAATTGGTTTTTAATAAAGGATTTTAAATGTTCTCATCACTTGTGCTGATTAACGGGGCTCAGCAGGTGGATATGCCGCTTTAACACAAACATCCAATAGTTGATTACCATCAGAAAGCAATGATTGAAGGGGTAATCTACTGATTGGCTGATAGATTAAAGAATCCCCAGGTCACAGTGACAGGTGGACAAAAAAATGTATTTTCCAACCGTGTAGCATGGGGAAAGAAAGAACCCATGACATTTTGGAGCAGAACTGAATCAAGAGGCGAATACAGCAATTATTTGTCACTAACACTGAGCCGTAAGGAATTTGGCCACTCTCTGAGTGCCCTTTTAGTTCACTTTTGTTCTCATCATGAGCTGAATCTCAGTAACAGAGCTAAGGTCAACCAAGAGACTTGTGTTAGAAGTAATAAGCATCAAGCCAGTTAATAAAGCGAACAATAAGCCTGGTTACTTGTACCGTAACCTTTTTGACCTAAATGCCAGATAATTTCACATCCTTGCTTAGCAACCATGTCCTCCCCAAAGGCCAAAAGTAATTGTTTGTGTGGGTGGCTTCTTTGAAGTATCACTGGTGTCAGTGGTGGATCCTCCAAGTCTGCTCCATGCTGATCAATGGCAAGTGTTAAACACAGGGAACA
>CAFUXE010000313.1:36386-65400 GCA_903364295.1 Serranus cabrilla
TTTATCCTTATTTGTTAAACCATCTGGCATTCAAATCCATCTACTTAGTTTGTGCCAACACACTCTGCCCTCATCTGCTGAACTGCAGGACTACAGGACTACACCAGCTCTTTTTAACCCCTGTCATTGCACGCCAGACACGTCACAATGAATGTGCCAGAGGGGGAACTTCTCTAAGAGCACGTCCGGGAGGGAAAAAAACAACTTTGGGGTGCCTAGAACACAGACTTCTGTGATTTTCTCATTATAAGGGACAGGTTGGCGTCCACAACCCACCAAGTTTCATTCATCATGGTAACAGCTAACCTTTTACCAGCCACACTGCTCACTCCAAACAAATGTCACGCTGCAGGATTAGCAGCTTCTGAGCAAGGCTTGTGAAAAAGAGGCCTTTCATTGTTAAAAGTAGATACTGAGGGAAGATAGCTGAGCTAAAGGAGCGACTGCCTCAATGTGGATTTCAAGCTGCCATTCCAGGTTCTGCAGATTTCTTGATAAAATATTCAGTTCTTTCCACTGTGCTTTATAACTCATAGCTCAGACACCACCTCAAAATCCATATTCAGAGATGAACCTTTGATGGACAGACAGTTGAATTTGTGTGATTGCTTTTTCATATTAACAAAGCACCAATGCTCCTCTGGATTGAGCCTATAATTGCAGTGGATGGCAGCCTATTGATGGTGTTATAGTCTGACAGCAGCTTCCATTCTATGGTCTCTCAAATTTCAATTTGTTTTTAATAGGGAAACCTTACCAAGACTGGGAGTTAAAGTAAAGTCATATACATGAATAATTCAAATGTGAGTTGTGTTTTGACCCCTTACCAAAGACTTCATCTTGTGGTTCAGATTCTGCTACGGCTGCTGCTGTTGCTGCTTCTGTTTTCTGCTCTGCTTCGGGTTCAGGTGATGGAGCCTTTAATAGAAACACAAAACCAGATTGAAGAGGTGAGGTGCTGAGGTGTCATGGCAACGGAGCAAAGACAGAGACAAACAGAGAGCACAAGAGTGAGAGGACGACAGGGATAGTTAAGCCTATTGAGGCTTTTGCTCTGTATAATTACAGTGAGATAATGGTCAGACTCATTAATTTACCATTCAAAAGAAGGTGCTACACTTTATAAATAGCATGCATACTGAGATTTCCCCATTTTGACTCCAATTCAAAAATCTATATCAGACATATTCATCTGAATTTGAAAGTGGAGTCCTTCTGTGCACTTGTTTATTTGTCATTTTTATTTATTTGGGATTTATATTCACACTTGTTTCAAATGTTTTTTGTGCGTGTTGACTGGAGGAAAAAGCTCCTAATTTACTGCTCATTTATGGTAAGTGTTACATCTTCAAAACAAGCTTGTCAATTCTCTAGTGGTAAAAAAAATTGTAATACTTGGTTCCAAATATGTCTAACATATGGTATCAACCAAAAAATTGCTGCAACAACTTATGAGACATAATTGGCCATGAGAATGGCCATCATATGCTCTCATCATAATGTTGTTAGCCATTAAACACTCTAAACCTTGCAGCACTTCACCAAAATTGAGGTTCCCAGTTGTCAAATGATAATCACCACTTCTGTGTTGTTTCTACTGTTGACATGCCCTCTTCCCCTAAAGCCCCCCCCCATATTTTTCAGAGCTCTGGCTAACACAGGAAATGTTATCTTTTGCAGCTGACACTGACAGGAAGTTAATATTGGGGAAACAAAGATTATTTATAATCGAATGAAAACAACACACGCCTGTCTTATCAGGCTTTCCAGATATACAGAAGTATTGATGCAGCTGTACCTCCCTGACAGCTCAGGGCTGATTCAGGCCGTTATATGAAGTCATAGTTTCAAGATTGCGCAAGATGAATTGACTAACCTGTACAGGCACTTCTGAGTCACGGGCTAGACAAATTAATCATCCCCGTCACTTGTCTTGAAAACTAACACGTTCCTATGTCATTTTCATTTCTCTCTTTACCTATTCACAACAAGTAAAGTTACTTGTTTCCGTTTAGTGGTTCCAGCTGAACTAAATATCTGCATTTGCTATTCTCACATTTGATGAATCCTCTTACCGATTTCCCCCTCCGCCCCGGATGACAATGAACACTCATATCCCCAGCTTCCACTTCCGAGTGGATTTGCCAACACGGGGAATCAACACAGGCGTTCAAAAACTGTGGGCACACTGCTCACCATTACATGTGCATGAAGAGAAGTGCAACTGTGACACGGTTCTGTGAGCTGAGGCGAGCTGGATGAGTGTGGTGAGCAAGCACTTACCCATGCAAATTATATAAAGGCCAACCAAGTGCCTCGCTTTTGAAATGTTATTTGGCCATTCAATCTGTAAACAAATTATGTAAATATGGTTTGTCATGAAGAGATTCAATTAACAGGCTCAAACTGGATGCACATTTAATTACATTAAAATTAATTGATATCTTCAAAAGAACTCGATGATGAGTTCAAAGTAATAGTCCAACTGTATGTGTATGTCAAAACACTGTGCTGTGATTAGAATTTTATTTAAAATGGTTTTCCCTCATAAAAAATATAGAAATGCTCTGCATAGGGCTGGAAGCACATAATATTCTTTCTCCCTCAGTGACAAATTCTACATCTACTGCGTCTTTCATCATGATTAAGAAGGTGTGTGTTCACCTCTTCTTCTGAAGTTTAATTTAAGTTGAAGCAAAGGTGAAGGATTTTCCATGTTTATCTTTATACCTATCTCTATATCTTATCTAAATCCAAATTTTCACTTTCCACAGATAACTACAAGACCTGATCTGTGGAATCAGTGGAGAAACAGATGTCCAGGGCAAGAGACAGACCCAGAGGAAGAAGATACGTTGCTTTCAGATTTTTGTGCATCGATAAAGCTTACATTATCACTGCATTCCTACTGTCTGGCACATCAACATGTTTCCCATCATTAAAGCACTCAGTATTCAACCTACACCCACATACCCACACACAGCTGTCTTATCTCTCTCTACAGCCTTGCACTTTTTGTAAGAGCAGAAGATTAGCAATGCCAACAACAAATCCACATCCCAGGAGCTGAGCAGCAGGAGATGATGTTTATTGAATTGATATCATAGCCTTTTCAATGATATCAGTGAATGGCATTTCAGAGGAAAAAACAGCAACTTTCTAGAATAAGAGCTCTGAAATATTACTGAGAAGTCAATATGCATTAAAAAATACAACATGCATCCGAGAGATACATTGAAAATATAATATGTGGGCAAAGTATTGTAAATGAAGGAGACATTAAAATAAAGGGACAGACTTCTTCAGTCCTTCAGTCCTAATACATGCATCAGACACCCAGCAACCTGACAATTCAAGTGAAGGACAACCAGGAACAACATGTGCCGATATTAGCACAACAAGCTAGCGTGCTGGCAGGTGAGTCATCACCTGCTGGTTCCTAATCCTTTACAACAGCAACTTAGAGAAAGTTGTGCATTTGACTCGAGCAGTGTGTTGGCGCTGTTCCACCATTGTAGGTTGTGTGAATGGAAACATATCCTGCATGCTAAAGCACATTAAACCTCATCACCCAGCTGTGTCAATCACCAGGAGCAGGTAAAAGCAAGTCGGAGTCTAACTTCTTGACACAGCTGCTTTTAGCAGGGATAGCAGGTAGACAATAAATGCCACATGAAAGTCGACATCATCTGAAAGCTGTAAACCTGAAGATTAATTTGAGATGCAAAAGTTGTTCTAGTCAAAAATCTCTAATAAACATGATTTCATCAATCAATTAACTAATTAAACATATTAAGGTATGTAAGGGTTCAGAATACTTATATGTCCCATAAGATGTTACAGCAATTTTTGGGTTGATGCCATTTGTTAAACACATCTGGTGCTGAATTATGCTATTTTTTAATATCAGAATTTGATTTGAAAAATGTGAAAAAACAAACAAACAAAAAAAAGCCTGCAGAATATGATAACAATGTACCAAGATCTTTGGAACAACACAGACAAATCCAAGCTGTGATTTGGTGTCAAAATGAATGACGAGCACTTCTGTTCTCTAAACTGCTGAGAAACCCACCTATTGCTTTATAAAGGAAAGCTTTACATCTTCTGAATGCTCTCGATCTCTAGGTTGTGGCTGTAAATTTTTATGAGGTTAACATCATCCCACATGAATAAAACTGGGCTCATTGTATCCACAAGAGTCTCAGCTTTCCAGTGATATCCGATTTATGCATTTCAAAGCCTGTTTAGGGACCGTACAGTAGGCGGACATAGCACATTTTCATGAGAAAACATGTAGTTTTTGACTTAAATTGCACCTTACCAGCATAAAGTAAACTTGTGGGAATACACAGAATCCATTCAGAGATCATGACGTCAGAGGTCACATGGCCGCTTTGAAAATCACCATGCCAAAAAACATACAATAAAAATAGCCTAAATTTGCAGCATTACATTGAGTCCGCAATGGTTTCTGAAGGAAAAAAACTAAAACGGCTAAAATTTGGACGGCCTGCCAGCAGGCCCTTGGAATGGTTAGGGGTTAAACTGCTGTCTGTCTTGCAAGATCTATATGCAAACCCTTTTGACATTTTCCTTTCCAAATTCTGGGTTAACATCTTGCCAAAACCCTATTAGCCTCAAAGGCCTCCTGTGGCTTGTTACAATTGTAAATGTAGGATTGGAAAGTGGCTGGTCTCTGGAGGTGTTTAGCAAAAACTGTAAATTGGAGATCTGCCGCCTTTAGATGGCTGCAAATGAGTGGTTGAGCAATAACCTCAGTGCTACAGGAAAATATTGATTTGTACAATATCAATCACCTTTAAAAAAGCTCAACTGTATCTGACCCTCATTGTTATCAAATGGTGTGTTGGGAGAAAGCGAATGAGAAAAATACATGGTCAACTTTTCCTAAGTGGACCTGAGTAGCAGTTTGAGGCTGTCAATGGGCTAAAGCTGACAGCAGGACTTAACAGCTACTCTCCACTGATGGCGTATTAAATATAGGCCTTGTTAAGCAGAGCTTCCATATTGCTTGGTGCTGTAGACAGTGATGCCTCACCTGACCCTGGGGCACGTAATGGAGATCAGGAAAACAGCTCAAATGGGACCACAACTTGTAATTATACATGCTTTCCTGGGAGCCTCCAGTTCTTCTCTGCCTTCCCCTGCTGGCCTTCTAGCTTGTTAATTGCACTGTATCCAGGTTCCATCCATACAGTAATGGGTGATGGAGCTCTTGCACATACAATTAGATGTTGGAGCCAATGCCTAATTATCTTAGGATACAGTTCCTCTAATGGTCACTAGATATTCTCTTTCTCGTTCTCTCTCCAGTTGTATTAATGTGAATCAGATAGGTGCTGAAATGTGACTGTTTCGGCTAGAACCCAAAAGACTACTGATGTCTACCTCTTTGTGATATCGACGAACCCTTTGCTCCAAAAATTTATTTGAATATTGAGTGTTAAATCTGTCACCTTTGTCTTTGTTTAAGTGCCATTTGATAATGAAAGCGTGCCAGATGTTGGAACAATAAGTAAGAGAAGCGAGGCTAGGCCAACAGTCAATTACAAAACAGATCAATATAAAAAAGATGAGTGTCTTGGCTGTTTACACTGCTTAAAAGAAATGAAGGCCAATGTTTGTGTGCATGTTGGCTTGTTTGAGGGACGTCTCAAGACTGGAACACTCAGTCATGGTGATTGCTACCTCAGCTCTACTCAGCTCTTCCTTCAGCTAGTACTGGAGGGTGTTCAATGTGCCTAAGTACTTCTTCCATTTGAGTAGTGAGTGGAAAAACATAGCAGCCATTTCAACACCTTTCTGGCCCGGCTGATATGAGACTTTCAAAGGAATCCAAGTTCCTCTTCCAGTCTATGGTTGGGTGATAGCTGTGCCCTTCACTGTTTCATCCTGTCCACACCTCTGAGATAAATGGGATCATCTCACCTTTTCACTAAGGCATAAAAAGCACTAGACACAGTGGGGATCTATTCACAGTGTAGCTCTACCTTCAAAAGACCCGTGTTCATCAAATGTCAAGAGGACAATCAGCTATCTCTAACATCCATCTGCTATTGAGAGCTGAAAGAAAGTAATTCAATTTACCTAATGAAGGGTAGACTGCCATAGGTGTAAAGATAATATTCAGAAATTAAGAAGTGACAGTTAAAGCCTTTCTTTAACTGATGCTCAGGGGGCTTTTTTATGAAGAAAAATGAAATGCAATATTCCTACTCTGAGGAAAATATCCAGCAGTCTGTCACTAAAATAAAGGAAACAGTATCACCTAATGATTCATGGTTCCGTCTGAAAAAGTATTGAGCATTAGCCTAAAACATTATTTTCCAGTGACTGAAATCCCCTATAAAAGCTTGGTCAATAACAAAAAAAGGGGAAACTGTCCTCTTAACTTGAGGAAAATACACTGGCCAGTGGTTTCTCAGTTTAACTTTTGTGTTTCAAACCAATCAGCCTGTAAGTCAAACAATGATGTTCTTTGTAAAAGTACAAATCGAAATGGACTTGAGGTGAGAAAAGTGTAATTATGATTCAGATGTTGACAGGTCTCACACAGAGAAACAGAAGAGACGGGAAGAAGCCTGCTGGGCTGGTCACAACACATAGAGCTCTTTAATTGGACACAATGGTGGGCCTGAAGTCTGGTGGTCTGCTAGCTGAGACTCAAGCTCCCTCATCTGGAGACTTCAGTCTGCAATTCAGTGGTTTCAGTAATAGGACTGTATCCCAACCAGGCACAATTTAGCAAATGTATTAAAGATTGACAAAGAAACATCTTACAATGAAGTTACACTGTAAAACATATTTCAAACATTCTGAAATGATGAAATAACAACTCTTTACAGAACAGACCAGCTACTACAAATGAGGAGCCGCTTTTCAACCTGATTTTATTCATAAGTCTCATTAAAACTTTTTGTTATGTTAAATTCCATCTGCTGCAACTGTGTCAGTATAGTAAGTTTTATTTTTTGCATTAGTGGCACGTCTTTCCAATGCAAGAAGCAAAACATTACATTTCATTTTTTCCCCAGGCAAAACAAAAACAAAGGATCCAGAAAAAACACCCAAGGGAAGTTAAGCCTTGGAATTTGGGATTTTTTTTTTGCACAATTTCAAAGCGTATAGGGGGACTACACATAAAACCTAGGTCTTATGGGATGTTTGTGGTAAAAGTATGCCCATTTGATTGAATTTTAATCATGCACTACATTCAGCACTGCATCAGATCATTGCCAGCACCCATTAAACAGGACAGCTATCTGCATGGATGAAGCATTCTTAAATTAAATGAATTTACATACATTTTACAAGATTTTTGATAACTGAAATTGAAAGCTCTTATCAATCGATTTTTGACTTATAATTGAAACATTTACACCCCTGGTTAAAGGTTTGTTTCTACATATGACATGGTACATGCAGTCTGAGCCGAAAACCCCTCCATTTAATTCCCTTTTATCTCCCATGAAATCACATAAATCAGGTATAATTCCCATGGAAAGTTTATACCTTGTATGAACAGAATTTTGCAAACTGGATCCAGACCTGAGAAGCTGGCGCTCAGTTAATTAGCACAGAGACCTTCACTCTGTGCCGTGAGAGAGTAAAGTAAACAGCAGTCCACATTACTTGACATTTGAAGAGAGAGTCTTTTTTTTTTTTGCCAAACTGAGAAAAGTACAGCAGCTGTATTGCATTCTGGTGTTTTGAGGTTGTTGTCAGTTAGGAAATTGCTATCTCTGTCATTGCTGCGATGGATTTTTATCAGATTTTTCAGCATCAGAGACAAAGTGCACTACAACGCTGAGGCCTTGACACCACATCCTGATGCTTACTGTTGATGTATGAACAATCAATTGGTCTCACTGTAGCTAGGAAGGAAATATCTCAACATGATATGTATCATAGCCTACGGTTGGCCAGTAATCTGCAACAACACTGTAAGGGGGTCAGAAATACATGCTTCATTGCAAATGGATGTTATTTACATGGTGGCTGTTGTGTTACTAATTGCATTAAATTATTTTTTTATGGGTCAATCTGGAGAGTTAGCTCAAACAAATTGAATTATGGAATTAATTTGTAGAATCCAACAAAACAAGTCAGTTACTGTCTTGTTTATTGAAGAATTTGTAGGTTGAGATCCTAATCTGTTAAAATCTCAGCATACTATATATATCCCTTGCATCCGTCTGTTTAGTGATGACAACTCCTTCCAGTGCGTCAGAATGCTCTACACCAGTCAGCACTGAAACATTTCCATTTGGGAACATTTAAGCAGAACATTAAGGAGCCAGGGTGCAGTTAATATCCATTGATTCCAAGTGGGATGGAAGGCTCTAAAATATAAGCAGTGTGAACATTACAGAGCTTTGCCAGAGCTGATATTGAGCTGTGACAAAAGAGGTATGGGTACATTTCACCCTTTCTGAAATTAAAAGAGACTGGGAGAGGGATCACGACTCAGGCAGCAGCAGCAGCATCTAAACACAACCTGTCTTCGTCTGTCACACTCTGTTCCTGCTTAACTGTCACTATGACAACTGGCTGTTTTGCCAGACCTTTAAATTAACTTTGATGTCATGATAATCAAGCCAAAAAAAAGGAAAAAACAAAGACAGAGACAAAGATAGATGGATATCTGACTATAAAGCAACAAATCTGTGTGTGAGTGAGTGTGGCCTTTGCATGTTATGAGAAATGTTTCTATTTCACACTGGGCAGGTATATTGCTGTGAACTCTGGGAAATTTGGTGCAATTAGGACACGCCACACATTCAATATTAATAAACCTTGAATAAACAGAAGGACAGTCCTCTGTGTAGCAGCAGAGGGCAGCAGCAAAGCACAGCAGTGGGAGGGGCTTCAGGGCTCCATAGACAGAGTCGAGCATGTTGTCATAAAGGAGCAACCTCCTGGCCTGAATAGTGAAAGCAATGTGGAAGTGCCTACATTATTTCTAATGGCCAGCAGGGGGCGACTCCACTGGCTGAAAAAAGAAGCCAGATTGAAAGGAAGTCAATATGAATATGAGCCTACTTCTCACTCGATTTATTATCTAAATAAACATTTTCTTTATCAGTGTATGGTCTATCTTGTTAGTTTCAAGTCTTCTTCAATGCAGCATGATGTTAATTTCTTCATTAAACTGTAACATTTTGGTCACCTAATTTGATTGCCCCTTTGCTTTCCGGGCTAGCTAGCAAGCACTGTCATCAAGCGATGAAGTAGCATCAATCTGGCATCTGTTCTGTTCATTGCTGGTTGCAAGGAAACCAACATGGCCATGGCCATAAACTAAGATGGTGATGGCCGACTCCACAAACCACTAGGGGACATCACTGTGACTATTTCCATTTTGCTACCCAGTCTTCGGCCTATACATACAGGTCGCAGCCCATTGACTGCAGTTTACTTTTGTTGGGTAAAGTTACACGTAAGTTGGATACTAATATCTTCAAAATTTGTTTTAAAATGAATAAGCAGTTCATAAAAAAGCTGCAAATAGCCCATTCCAAAGAGGCATGTTTTGAATGGGCACTGCACTGAAAAAATTATAAAGCTAAATAAACAATGCAGGTTTGGTGCACCTAACACCTCTCCTGGCAGCTTCACATTTGACAAATTAATCCACTTCTCTGGCTGCTGCTCTTCTCTCTCCAGAGTGTGCTTTGGAGGCTCAGGAAACAAATCATCTGTGAGCTCAGCTATCAGCCTCCCTGCTGGTTCGAGCTCCCCTCTTCGCCGGCACGCCGACATGATCACTCCACCCATTCCAGGCACCAGCCAGGTAGTCTACAGCAAGCCAGACCCCACAGGCGCTGTGCGGTTTTTACACTGCTGCCCACAGACTCAGTTGGTGTTTTTCTTTTTACACCTCCCTGCTCAGACTGGCATTAAGGCAAGCTGGCAACCTTTACAAATCTGATGGCAGCCTCAGCCATAATGGCCCCAACTCATTATACCCACTGTAATTTTGAAAGCGGTGACAAAAAGGACTTAAGCAAAGCTGGGGTTAATTACATGATGTCATTAAATTACATTACTGTCCCAGTTTAAGCCTGAACCTCCTCCACACTTGTATAGGAACGGTGTTTGCCTCCTAATTTCTGCGTTCAGAGAGCAGAGAGATGAGTAAAAAAATCCTCTCAAACACATTTGCTCTATTTAATTACAGCACTATTAGAGGCAGACATTTTCTGTCAAGCGCTAACCTTGGGGCACAGCAGAACACCTTGCTTCCGGGCCAATTAAACATGCCTACTGTTACAAAAGAAAATTGCACTTCATTTAACACCAAACCTTCAAGGTTATATCATATCTGTTCACACTTCCTGTTTATACTATGGCACTGATGTAAAGGATTTATTTTCCTAACCTCACTGCAAACCCATCCTGATGCTCTAAAGTGCATTATGGCTCCTGTCCACATGCTGACAGAACAAAGTCCTACAGCCACAAAAATCTATCAGCCAGCAAAACGTCTCTTTGTCTGAGACTGAAATCTAGTTTACTGTTTTAAGAATAAAATTATTTTCACAACTATTTTCAGATAGAAAAGCTGTAAAAACATAAGTCATTTCTAGATGGACATTCAGTGTGACAAATTGTTGTTTCTGGGGAAATAATGATTTGATGTAATATGGATGGTCAGTTATCAATGTCAGACGGCTGAACTTTGTGGGTGTATCCAAATGATGGCCAAAGCTAATGGCTGAATGAGATGTGTACCTGGAGAGGTTTCAGTGTCAGCCTTGATGCACATAATCATCTGTTTACTTCCTCCAGTTCAAATGGCTTCTCTCCCACAGTACTGTGGTTGCAATGTTTCCAGGGGGGGGGCGGTGACACACAAGAGCTGTTGAAACCCATTATGTTTCCGGTATTGCCATGGCAACATGGCTCAATTAAGAGTGGGATGCTGCCGGTTACAGAAAAGTGATTGTTTAAAAGCAATCTGCAAAATATTACCCCGGAAAAAAACATCCCACCAATTCCATTAACACAGAAATACTTTAAAAGGTTGACAATCCAAAATGTGTCAGTGTATTCAAATACTTTAATTACTGTACAAAATATGTTTATTTTTTAACTGGTTAAGAACCCCTGTACATTTCAAGAGAAAGGAAATAAAAGGTCAATTTTTGTTGGTCAACCTGAAAGTTAGCATGGTCATGGGGTTTGCTGAGAATTCCCCTGTGGGATTTTGCATTGAATTTTGGGTAATTGCAGAAAGCACAAGTTCTGGGGACAAAGGATAATCATCACAAATTAACAACATTTTTATGATGTTTGAAGTGTTAATGTAGCCAAGAAGTAAAAAGATAACGTTATTAGCTATCGCGAACTACACCACTGTCCAATGGACATCAACTTCTCCACTTACGGACTTTTCTCAGATATCTAGATCTATGATTACTTTGATCAGACTCCCACCCATATTCACATCAACTTATTTGATTGGATGTCTATTGGCCTATCACAGTGTCATCTAAAGTGGACTGCAGTAGAGCCACAAACCCTTTTTTAAGCAAGCATGGCCTGGAATACCAGTGCGTAACCCAAAATGAACAGATTTTATGTTTGAATTGAAATGCCACAGATGCTGAAATAACTACAACATGATACAAATGTGTAAAAAGTCTCAATTCAGGCTTTGCAAGGTCTGCCCACAAGGCAACAAGCAAACAACTTTTAAAATGCATGTTTTCCAAGTGGATTGGTTTGGATTGGTCAGACCTATGCTATGCACTCTACTGGGTGAGATAGACAGAAAAGGGAAAGAGAGATAGAGCGTACAGCATGCAACAAAGGGCCAATGGTTGAAAGGGAACCTGGGCCACTTTTCCCTAGTACATGGATCAAGATGCAAAAGAAACTTAATTTAAGTGCATCAGTAGTTCTTAACATCTTTCAGCGTTGACGTAGAGAATAAATAATCTTTGAGACAGAGAGTAGGTAGGACTTTTAATTCACACTGCTTGTCCTTACCCCAATACTGTACACAGCAACGTGCATACAATAGATATATGTGGATATAAATAGAAATTCATTCACCAATTTCAAAGTAATTAATTCAATTGTTTCTCCACTCAAAGAGAAAATCTCCATTTTAAGCAATGAGACAGTTTATAATTTATTTAAATTACTGCTCCTCAATACATTTGAGAGATAAGAGTAGAGTGTTTCCTCTGCCAGTGCAATTACCAGAAAACCTGGATTTACAATCCAAGCACCGTAGTTGAGAGAGTGAATTATAATCATGAACATGGAGAGAACTCAGAAATATAGCAAATCACTTGTAAACATCTGTTCATAGACCTTTGAAATACACCATCTGTTCAAAAAACAACTGTCTGACTGAAAGTTGAAGGTAATGTATCAGTATGACTGAAGGAGCCTGAAAGCTTGTTTACAACAAAGTCCAAAGTCCTTCTGATAAAGGCCAGTGTTTACAGTGATAAGGTTAAAGAACATTCTCTAACACATGCTCCATTCTCACATCACAAAATACTGACAAACATTCAAAGATACATTAAAGCGCCTGCGGCGATGATTCTTACCTTGCTGTCTGTAGGTGACTCCCTCTTTCCTAGATGCTGGCCCATGCTGCTGACAGAGACTGTAAGAAAAACAGAGAACGAGTTTACACAAGAGAAGACAGTAAACAGCACATTATGTGAAGACTATGTACCTCTTGAGTCAGTGTGTGAAACTGTTGCATAGCACAGGATAAAAATACACTGCTGTGTTTGCCAGTTTAGTGTGTTTGGGCTGGTGTGAGAGCGGTAAATGGAGAATTATTAGCATTATTATACTGCTCCTCAACCAATCAATAGGTAGAAACTGCAACAGCTGTGGCTCAGGAGGTAGAGGGTCTGAATAAAGGGTTACACAAGGTTGTCAGTTCAATGCCTGGCTCCTCATATCAACACGTTGAAGTGAATGAGCGTTTTGGATAAAAGCCATTTAGAAACAGGACATAATAGGTGCTATGTACCCTAATGTCACCATGGGACTGCTACATTTCACTTCCTTCAGGAAACTGCAAAAATACAGGGTAAAGGATACAAACATGCCACTTTTTTCAGATAGGAAAAATCCGGCACTGATGTGTTGACGTGTATTTGTTACCGTGGTTACCCTGATCTTGCATAAATAGGCAATACCCGCTTATAAGGACTGCTTATCCAATGATCGCTTCCTGAGCAACTCAGACCCTCCGTTTCTGGATTTCTCTTTCACACCAGCCCAAACAAATCCAACTAAATGAGCAAATGAACCAGAGTATGTATATTGAGTTTATTTTTTCCTGGCCTGCAGTGCTACCACGGCTTTAAAACACAGCTTTCCAGTGATTAGAAGCTCCTTCATTAGTTTCATCAGCCTTGAATCAGATACAGTTTTCCACTGCTGAGGATGCCCCTTTTTTTAACATATTATTTTGTCACAGGGTGATGCAAATAAATCTCATCCTCACCATCACCTGCTGCTCTGCCATCTGGGCATGCTACTTGGTCATATGGCTCAATTACAGGCTTTAATGATTCAAATGAGGAATGAATGAAAAACAATCACAATATTCTAGGTAATTGTGGAGCGGCTAATGGTGATGGACACATGAGAATGTGTCAGTGTTTCCTGTATTGCTACCAAGAAGCAACCTCCAAGCCTGAAAATTAAAGCCATACTATATCACCTTAAAACTGCATTCTTTCTAATAGCCAGCAGAGGGCGACTTTATCAGTTGCAAAAGAAGTCCAATTGTATGTAACTCAAGCAGAAAATCATCCTTTTTCTCACTGGACTTTTTTACCCAATAAAGGCAGCTACCAAGGAGTCCTGGACAGTATATGTCAAACAATTATATTTAGCAACAACTTAAAAAACTGACATCAGACTGACTCTGGCCAACAGTACTGTCAAATGTGGGAAAGCACAGACATCCCCTGATGGGAACAGGGGAAGGTTAATGAAGGTTCAGCTCTCTCTATATGTGGAAGAAATGTCTGTGAATTAAGGAACAGTCTCACTTTGTCTGAGCTCAAAGCTTACAAACAACATAAAACCAACCAAATTCAGTCATACTCACAAAGAAAATATAATAAATTCCAACAGTGTTTATCAACTAGAAGTGCTGAATATTGCATGAATCAATATTTCTGCCTGCATTCACCACTCAAAGAAAAAAAAATCTCTATCCTCTGAAGTACCATTCTCCTTTACTTTCAAATAAGCATAGAATACTTTTTTGGCTTTTAGGAGAGTTTGCTGCCATCACAAAAGGCTTTTATCAACTTTGGCACCTGGAATATTTTCTGTTCTGGCTTTTCCAGATGTATAACAATACATAGACAGGATATTGCACTGTTCTTTATCAAACATATTTTTGCTTTGACAATCCTATGCTAAAAATTGTATGATAATGTGGTTTTTTGTCTGTTGATGGTCCACACTGATGTTGGCAGAAACTTCTAACATTATGACTAACTGCACAGCCAAGAAAGCGGACTGGTCTCCATAAGGACGCCAACATTGGTGAAAAAATTATCTCAATTCATTTATGAATGCAGCTTTATTATTCAAATTGAATATGTACTGAACCTCTCACATTCCCCACCCACGGGTCAGTCAGTACAAATGATACAGACATAGAAGATTTGAACAATCACCATCAATATAAAAATAGAATCCAATCATGTGCAAGTCATGACCGGACATTCATTTTCACACAAACACTCTATTTATCTATTTATTTATTCACTATTTAACACCATATTTGCCTTATGTAATGGTCAAGTGGGGCAAACTACATATATCGCAGAGCTTACCACAGCAACTAAAGATTAAGCATTGCAAGGTGCTATTTCATCTATTGTCTTCTGAGCATGGAGCACTGGAGAGCACTTTTTACCACCAGCAGCAGTTTTAGCAGCGCTTCAGCATCTCAGGGAGAAACAAGTGTGATTAAAATCTAATCCGCTTGAAAAGTTCAAGGTTTTTTATCACAGACAAAATGGCTCAAGGTAAACAGCACCCAAAGGAACAGAGAGAGAAAGAAACGGTAAAAGGCCATCTTTAGCAATTAGAAATTCTCCCAGGAACTGAGCACAAAAGCAAAGTTTCCCTTTTGAAAATCAGTCCCATTAGAACACAATATAGTGAAGCCTCTCTAAGGAGAGCAGCAGCCTAGCCGGAAATAAGTTATTAATGAGGGAAACTGAACAGCTCTGAGCATTTTGTAAAGCTGCTTGCAACAACAGAAATACCTGTAAACGCATATCACACTGTATAAAGCTGTCATGGCGAACATTAGCTGACAACTGCTTCCAGCAGACATAGAGCCATGTTAGCAAAGGGAAACGTTAGCATTTGGTCGTGTTTCTGGCCACTGGAAAAATATAAATGCAATATTCACCCTCTGTTTAGCACCAGCATCACCAAGCACAACATGAAATACATAATTATATTTAAATTCTCCACTGTCAATTTCAGTGCTTTTACTGTCCATAGCTTACATTTAATACACTACTCGGTTATTATGTCAAGCCAACAGGATCTCCAACCTCAACATCAGAATGGACAATGCCACCCACTCTAAAAATAGCACCCATTAGACAAACACGTACAGTTCACAGTGGTAAAAAAAGCTGCAGTTTCATTGAATTTAGGCTACAAAACCACTGACCTAGGTTTACGGCTACAAAGTTCCTGGTTAGGCATTCTAAAAGACAGTATAAACAGTAAATAAATGTGCGTGAACCCCGTAAGTTACGTAAAAAGTCATTAACTTTTGTTTTCACATGGGACACAAGCCCCGTTCTTCTGGGTGCAAGTACGCCGTTTGTCACTACGCCAGCAAGATGGCGGCAGAGGACACTCTAAAACAACACGTCATGTATATTATATGCTGGCTCCAAGTCCAACAATGCACAAGACCAAGAGAAATGCAAGACTGAAACCAGACCCGAATACTACAGTCCTGATTCTATGGATAAAGAACAGGCTGTCTGTGGTGGTTGGATATCCCATTTTGAATGTAATTACAAATTTGCAAAGTTATTAAATTTCTCCTTCAGTTCCTGATAAAAATATTGTACGATAAACTTCCAATGTACTAAATGAAAAAGACATTCTAGATTAGTTGATATGGTTCACTTAGCCAGAAGAATTAAGAACAAGCATTATTTTAGTGCAGTTTTCTACATGGAAGTTACAATTCTGTAATCATCTCCATACAGCTAACCCTCCACTGGACCTCCACAGTATAGAGCCAGCCATGAGGTTTGTGACAAAAATGTAAAGCTAGTGACCTTACAACTTCCTTTAAAATAGCATTTGTGTACCAAGAGAATGGATTTAATCATATCCGAGTGTTCTGGATGCTGAGCCAACAGTCACAGAAAGAACAACAAGTAGCTAAAAAATAAGCTCCCCACTGACTAACCAGAGGGACAAAATAACATTGGCAGCGGCTGTGCATTGAGAGAGGAGGTTTAGTCTCTCCAAAGTTACCACTAAGAGATTTGTTGCATCTTCTGTTTTTGGTCAACAAACTCTGAATGTGATTACGTCTCCTCCGCCATGATTCATGGTGACAGTGCAGGAGATACAGATGTTGTGCTGTGTCGTGTATGGTGTTTTGTATGCATTTGTGTCTGTAAAGCAAGTTGCTCCTCAGGGGGCATTAAAACGTTTTGAATCTGAATCATGAAAAAAGCAGATGTCCAATTTGTTGGCCAAGAGGAGACGTCGCAGGGATTGTGTGTGACTGAACGTGAGGCCTCGCAGCAACTTTCGCTCTCCAATGTTACACAATCAAGCTGAGATCCTGCAAGGACTTGCAAGAAAAGACTGTTGCATAATAGAGTGTGAGAAGCAGGGGGAGGGCAGAGAGGTGGGAGGGGGGTACAAGGCTGCAATTATAACTCACCAGCAGTACTTTTTACATGTAACTAAAAAAAAACTAAAAGACACTTGTTTGCCTGGCCTTTACTTTTTCCTCACACATCAACCTGTAATTTAGACAGAGATTGGAAGGTGGTGGAAAACATTCAGCGAGGGGGAAAATTAAATTGCTCTTTCCCAATTTAACCCATATAAGTTGCTGTTAATTGCCCGGTGTGCCTGAGTGCATCTCTTGAAACATTTCTGTTTGCCTTTTAAATATACCATTAGGATGGAAAAAGCTCTTATGATAGGGCGGCTACATACAGGCCAGCACCTGGAAGAATCCATTACCACTCAGCGCCGTCTGCAGCACATATGAGCAATTATATATCTGTCTGAGCTGCCCACCACCAGAGGCTATTTCCAATCCACATACTCATAATCCACTCATGTTTTTACATGGCTTCAACGCGGATAGGAGCTCATTATTTAGAAAAAATGTGGCTTTTAACAAACATACCATATGTTTTCTGTTTGCAGCACACATTGGTTCACTTAAATCCTATTTTCTGTTCTTTGCGACCATTTGGGGTTTTAGTTTCACACCTGAGCGATGACACAGAGATCATGAAAAAAAGATTTCTTCAGAGAGGATTACCAGTGTTTTGACATTTAGTAGGAAAACAAACACGTGTAAAAGCAGTGTTGTCCCCAGAAGCCAACCAAGCTTTTTTTTTTCAGTAAGAATAGAAGTGATATATGCATTTTTTCCACTGACTGTAGGTCTGTGAAGATGAAAGGGAAATTACCTTGCTGCAACATAAATCTCCCTGTCAGTGAGCTGTTTATAATGCTGACAAAAAGGGAAGAATGGATGACTTTACGATAAACACAGCAATACAATTCTTGGGAACAATCCAGTTTGGGAAACAATATCACTCAGCACAATAAAGCTTGGTATATCAACTTGTGGTCGTGCTTCCATTTTGGAGAAATAATTACGACAAAGCCAAAGCAACACTGCGGAAATGGATTTCACACCACCAGGATTGGCCCGTCTGAGGGATACTTCCTCAAACCGAGGGTCGGCGAGCATGAATCTGACGTTTATAGTCCTGTGACTCACAGAAAAGACAGATGTGAGGAGCCAAGTAAACAATGTGGTGGGGGTTTTTCGGTCTATGCTGCTTGTTAGTACAGAAAAATGTCTGCCGCAGCAGTACAAGCATTCAAGTCCAATTTTCCCACAAAGGCATGGATGAAATAGGAATAATCTTTAGGGAATATGAACTCCACAGTGGTGAGATTTTGCTCTGTTGGGATAAGAGGGTTTGAGGTCAGTGACTCCAATAAAACGGGTAGCTACAGCGCTGAAAAACAGAGAGGATGAAGCAGAAAAGCAGTCAGAGCGGTGTTATATTATCGTAGATTTATGGTGATCAGTCCACAGATTTAACATTGTTGTTATGAAGTTCAAATACAGGCCAATGCACTCTAAACAGCTTCTTCCTCGATCATACTTTTCTACAGTACATGCATTCTACTGCCTGCATATTTGATTTGATAAGAAGCTTTCCAGGCTAAACACTGCACAACATGCTGACAAACCCATTTCTCAATGTACCACTAAATATGTAAGTGGCTGGAACACGTGTGTGTCTGTCTGCAGTTGCCTGGTTCCTTTGTTTCGCTTTAAGTTCGCTCATGTGCACGCAAGACAAGAGCTTCTTTTTAACCCTGTGGCTGCCCCTGGTGACTGCGCCGTGTTACACTCTGCTGAGAGTCAATTACGTAATAAAAACAGTGTGTGTGTGTGTGTGAAGAGGAAGAGAGGGGACACGATAGAGTGATGAGATGAGAAATAGTGATAGAGTTACACTCTGCCTATCAACCAGTGAAAGTACTCTGCTCTTGACATGAGATGTGAGGACAAAGGTCAACATCTGTCCCCCAGGGGAGGGCACAGACGAGAGCACGCTGCAGGAAGCCTGACAGCCAGCACAGTTGGTTTAAGTCTTCTCACTTCCTTTCACTCTCCTCTTTCAGTGCTGACTTGTTTTTTTTCAGTAGGGTTGCTAGCACAGAAAAATTAACGGGAAGGTGAAAGAGCAAATATGAGTCATACTTGGCATGTCTTGCGGATGTTTTTTTATCCAAAACTACAAATGCGAAAGTAAAGGTGTAATGAATGGATGGAATGGTGTTTGTTTCTGCTCTAACATTATTTATTTCATTCCAAAACACTGCAATGCAAGTTATCACAGTGGCGATCATATTTCTATGGCTGAGATGATCACAATGTAAACATGATATACAGCATTCATGTTACAAAGTTACAAACCAAAATCTTGTTTTGCAAAGGGCCACCACCCCAACCCTTATTTCAAGCGCCCAATCAATACACACCAGATCATAGAATCATATTCCATAATGCAACATTTATCACATAAAAACTTCCAAAAGAAAACAAACATGCAACCATGCAAATGAAGCAACAACTGAATGATTTTAACTAATGATAATGTAGAAAAACAAAGACGGTTAAGTTGAGATGATCCATTTCAGGACAGCATTGAGTTAGTTATCTATTTAGCTAAGAGCCCTGCGTCCGTGATTGTTATCACAAAAATGATTAAAGCTGCCTTCTGTCTGTGGCTGGCCCACACCAGGTTGTCAGCCCCATCAAAAGATACTTGCCACAGGGCCTAACTACTTCCTGGAGGAAACCCTGCCCACGTATTGGCACCCTCGCTGCATTGAGAGACCCGCCCCATTCAAATGAATGACAGGGCTGTGTCTTTTACACATGGCTACTATCTGTCTGAACCCGGCCTTATGTTTTACTTTATCACACTTCTAGGAGCAACTAATCTCTATAAACAGTTATCTGCACATGAATTCAGAATTTGTTGGTTATAGGACAAGGTTTTGGTATTAACACTCTGGTTACTGCCTGTAGTTCCAGTAGTGTTGGCATGGACTGTGGTTACATGCCTGATGAATGAATGATGAATGGATTGGCTGAAATGCAATCTTGGAAACCATCGCCTGCTGGTTGAAAAAGCTGCTATCCTCTGGCTACACTGGAGCCCCAGAAATTTGGCCATTTCCCCCAGAGGCTAAACCGTTGTCAGAATTCTACAAATAGTGTAATACTGATAATATTAGTGTAGCCTAATCTTTTTGTCGCAAAAACACCATGTTTGAACAGAATGAACGGGCATGCCAAGAAAAGAAAAAGCCTGCAGCATTGTGATGTTGATTTGGAATTCCAATGTCAAAGTTATAATTGAAGCTTTTCACACTATTCAGTCAAGCTCTAAAAATGTCCCAGAAGGGACGAAAACACAAAGCTGTGCTTCCCAATTAATTCCCAGATTCTTTTTTCATTCTTCTTTCATTCCGTGCATTCTCTGCAATCATATCTGCCATTTCGGGCAGATCATTTAATCAGAGGAATGCTATGCTGGTTGAATAAAGCTCTGCATTGACATCATCACTGCTATTATCACATAGTAATCATCACCATCACCACTCCTCCTCCTAGATAACAATGCCAGCCTGGTTTGAAATCAACCCTGTGAGGACAGTTATATGTGGGACCAGGCTGGAAGAGAGGTCAAGAGTTTTGTCAGCTTAGTGACCATTCAGCCATGAGCGTCTGGCTGAACTACAGCAGCTCCACCACAGTCAGAAGCACCCACTGCCTGTGGGCTCCAGCTGGCTGCCTGAAACACCCGGCCGCTGCTGTCTGACTGTAGCTTCCTGCTTTCATAACATATGATAATTGCTCTTCCGATCACTTCTTGAGCAAACAGTCAGATGTTGTTTTACCGAAGGAGGGGTGAGCGTGGAGACAAATATACAGCTGTTCAGAACAACATCTTTCAATTTCAGAGACCGCTCTGGGACTATCCTCTTGAAATGGCACATATGGCTCTGAGGGAATATTTAGCTGGGGGAAAGAAATACTCCCAGGCGTCTAATGCTGTGTATAGCTATTACGTTGTTAATTCAAGCATATATTTGTTTTGCTTTGCTATGCATGGGCACCTCCCGTTATTCCCTGGGGCATCCTAGTGATATAGCCTCAGGCTTGAAGCATAAGCTCAATTCTCCTCAATGGAGATACACAACCGCCGCCACCTGGGTTTTTGCTATCTAATAATCCAAGCCACAACCTCTCGACTTGGATCCGGAGGCCAAATATTCAGCTCTACCATCTGCTGTGGTCTGCTGTGGTCCCTGCATGGAGATGACACAGTGCAGGCTTGTGACGCCACTGCCGATGACAGTGTAGCCCCATGAGTTGACTGGAAGCACCACACCTTGAGCCAAACTTACAAAACTATTGCATTGTTGCAGAGAGGGTGTTCAAATAGCAGGTAATGTGACTCAACCTGTCTGCCAAGAACAGGCGCAGACAGGAGGGGAAGTGAGAGAAGAAGGGAGGAAGTTGTGGGGACGGAAGTTGACTAACCGCACTGTATCACCTGCAAAACAAATATAGCGTGCCATCGTATGCACATTTAGTGAGCAGGTTGGAAAACTTCACTTAGCATGGAGAGATATAACAAAACACCGAACTTTTCACTTCATTTTCAGCAAAACTACACAGAAGGCCTGCTGGTGTAAGTCTTGTATATAAAGACGTTGGAATGCAGAGTAACATGTGACGGCTGAGCAAACCTCTTGGCATTTTTCCTCTTGGCTGAGCTGAGGCAAATCCAATGCAACGCAAAGGAATGCATTCCTGTGGCCTTCCCAGCTCAGGTAGTCGCAGGAAAACAGAGGCTTCTCCTCCAACTATGTGAAGGTCAACAAACAACTGCTGGCATCCCGCTACACATTCATCAACACAAACTTTCTTAGAAATCCTTGACATGCCACAAGATCATACCAAAGAGGTGTCAATCAATGCATCACCGATCCCTGCCCATCTAGTACAATCACGTTATCTGCCATATCTGACTGTAACAATGTGATTTTCATGTTACTTGGTGCAAATGTGTGTTTCCACTGAAATTATCTGCTTTCTGGTCTGTCTTCATCAACTAAAGGAGGGTGGAAAAGGTGAGGATTAACCCTATGTGTAGATTGTACGAAATGGATCCAGAGGTTACCTTGCTGAGTGTTCCCTGGCTAGAGGACACCCAGGGCTGCAGGCTTTAATAAATCAGTGCGGTTCAGACGTAAGCAGCCACTCATGTGTGAGTACTTTATTTATAGACCGTGCACAGCAGCGACAGTAAATGAGCATGTCACTGTTTGACACCCACTCTTTTTTCTTTTTTTACATGAAACTAACAGACTATGTGTAAAAATTATAGTCCTTGTCTTGTGGGTTGTATGCTGCTGTTACATCTTGGCAGTTCTCCTCTTTAACAGACCAACAGTGCAGCAGTCAACAGTTGTTCTGTTCAGTCAGGCCAACAGGGCCCGTATGGTTTCTATAACAGGGCTTCACTGTTTTCATGTAAAGAGGAGTAACAAGTGGAGCTTGCTGCCAGTGACCAGTTCTCACTTAGGATGCACAGTGATGTAATACTTAATTTCCTCCAGGCTTTACATTGTACATTGTTAGCTCCTAAAAGCCAACAGGTCAGTCTATCACTGGACAAGACAAAAAATGCAATATATATAAACCACTGACATGTTCCATGATGAGATAAACAGCCCAGCCCTCCCTTCAAAATCTTCCGATTTAAGGAAAACACGGTTTGCTGCATAATTGCATGCATCGTATAACTCGATCTATACATTAAAAGAATAGCCATAGCTTTCTGATACATTCGGAATTCATATTGTGCGCCTATCAATATTTGCCTTTAAATTATCTTAAACAAAACAAACGGTTTCCCTGTACCTCCAACGGACCACTGCTACCCAAACACAGCAGCGTTTCCGGTAACAAACAGTGTGGAGAAATTACAAAACTCTCAATTTTATTGGGTTAAAGTCCTGTTTGGTGTGCGGTATGTATGCCGAATGGAAGAGAACCATGTAATGATTGACAGTACACCTCAAATCTTGTTCAACACGGCGTGTTGCATCGCCACTAAGCAAAGAAACCGTAAAATGAGTCGACTATCAATTGGGATTCGGTCAACGAGAAACGGCAACAAGGAGGGTGTGGGTTGTAGTAGTAGTGGTGGGGGGCGACACTGTCAAAGCACATGACAAAGCAGTGACACTGTCTTGGTGGCAGTGATGCTTAATAAACACTTAGTACAAACGGTCACACAGTTACTTGAACAACATTCCGAGCATATTTTCCTGCAGGTTTCGAAACGACGGCTCTTATGCACTGTAAACAAGTCTACGTGGTAACATGTTTACTATCGCCACACCACGTATCCTGCGGTCGAAAAACAGCACTAAAGCGATAGTTGTGTATGCACTGCATGTGTGTAATTTTACACTGGCTTTCTCGCCTTATATATTTGTATTTATTTGTAAATTTTACCAGGTTGACTGTGCACATACCCTTCTCCGGTTGGTTTGTGTCAAATGCATCCACAGCTGAGCCTTGTACTGGATGTAACCAACTGTCAATCTTCTTTCAACAGTGGTCGACGGTGGTCGTCAACAACACATCAACAATAACGCCTTTTTCCCCTTTATGGTTCGCCGCTGCCGTAATCACCAAAGTGTCTCCGTAAAAAAAAAGAAAAAGAAAAGGAAAACGTGTCTCGGTGCTTCCTGATTTAGGTACAGTGGTGATGATGTTGTTTGTAAGGGGTGGGGCGGAATGCAGCTTTAGTCCGCCAAGAAATGTGGGCTAAAAAGCACGTTGGTGCACGTCTGTGCATGATTAGTAGCTCGTGCTTTATGGAAGGGAGGGTTAAATAAACGCGCGAAACAGAGTCGTGATTTTGAAAGAAGATCTCACAGAGAATGACTCGAACAGCTGCAGAATGTGTTCACTCATAGACAAAAGGCTGCAGGCAGCTCATTTCCTGCATCACTCTGTTGAAATAGATTTGTTGTTGGCAGCATGTGGTGGTGTTGCTGCCTTGCTCATGGGCACATTTATTATAGGGAGAGGTGTATGGGATCAGAAAAGGGTCATTACTGTTTTGAGCTTATCTGAAATTTTCGAGGTCAGCTCTCAAGTGTAAGAACAGGATTCAAATGTGTGCTTGTATATCTATGTGCATTAGACATTGTGAAACCTCACTGCTGAAAATACTCCATCAATTTCAATTATACATACACAAAACACTTTTTTTTACATGTGAAAATTATATGTGCGTAACTCACAAACTTTGGATGATGACCCCTATTTTATCCCACCTCATGTCTTTACATTTCACCAGCATAAACAGACACATACCACCGCTGTACAGGGTTGTGTTCACAGCTTCTTCCATAAAATCCCATCTGCTGGCATCAATGGTCAGCTCAGAAATAATATGAATGACCTACTTCTGAGAAAAGTCAAAATGTTGTTTAAAAATAAATGAATAAATAAATATATTATATTAGCCCTGGAGCAATTTGTATTTGAGTGGAATGAAGTTAAATATACATTAATGTCAGCGAAGATTACACAAAATTACAAGAAGTACTTTTATTTTAGTACACTTCAAATAAATATCCCATATGCCTCATTTAGATTTGTTTGTTTTTCTTTACTTTATTGTTCCTGAGTGTTCTGAAGCAATATGGGCATGAATAATACATTTGTCTGTGAGCCATGGAATTTTCTGGAGCTGCATACTGATGAAAGAAGACTTTTTTATCACTTCAAGGCACCAACGTTCTAACTGTTATCCTTTCAGAACACCAAAGAAAGATCTTCTAAAACTACCATGACTTTGAAAGTGTAAGAACAAATCAAGAACAACAACAAAGTAAGAACATACCTTTAGAAATAATACTCAAGGTGACCCAAATTCCCCTTCAAAATAACATAATATATATATATATACATATATATATATACATTTATCTGCAATGCATAATGGATGGACAGAACAACTTGCACAGTTAAATGCAATAATTTAAAGTAGCTCTACAACAAATAGTGCCTGTGTAAAGCTTATGAATGATGTGAGATTTATTGATTTGGCTGAATGGTGCCTTTTTTCCCCATCGTAATGATGTTGGTGATATTATTGGGAAGGATGCACTATTTCAAATAGTTAATGATTAATATTACATATTATATAAATGAATTAGTTTTGTTGTAGGCTTTGTTCAGTCTGATTCACCACTCTCTTTATGTGAGACTAAGAGAGACAGGGCTGTTTGAGGAGAATGACAAAACCCCAAAGGCATTTAGTCCTGTTTTATTCTCCTCAAATTTGTTCATTGATTTTTCTTTCTTTTTTTCTTTTCTTTTTGAAGTTAATTTACTGACTGTTGCAGTCCAATTATTGTAAGTAAAGCACAACAATGAGCTGTTTCATCCTTTCTTTCCTTAAACAATTACACAGCCAAACTTCTACAAAAGAGATGTTTTTTTAATACGTATTACCCTTAAGTGTTCCGAGGGCTCACCAGCGGGCCTGGATGTCTTTTTTCTTGCAGAGGTTGTTGGGTAAGTTTAAAAGCTACAGCACTGGTATTCAACTAGAAGATCTGAAGAATCAAATGGTACAATTTCTCATTTCTTTTTCAAAGGGGTCCCTTGACCTCTGACTCAGGATATCAGAGTGAACATGCATTCTACTCGTACCCAGGAATCTCTTTACAGAGATGCAGGTATATTGTCCCTAAGGGGGTTCCCAGTTTCTAAGGTTTTCTCAGTTTCCAGAGCAAAAGTGTTCACCATCCAATGAAAAATGCAGTTATTACAGAAATCTCCAAAATTTCCAGTTTTTCATACTAAATCACAGCAAATGTTTTTCTATGATGTACCCCAAGCTCTTGGTGTTTTATTATGGTAACTGGCAGAGATTTCTGAACATTTTTTAAATCAATGTTCAAGTCCAACATTCAGCATGTTCACTATCTGACTTGAGCATGTTAGAATGCTAACATTGGAGTCATAGTTTCTAACAGGGCACTTTGTTGAGCCATGGCAATCCTGACTGAATATGATCAGATTTGATGCTGTAATAAGATGACTGAAGAAATCAAATCGTCCGTGATAATGTATCCGGGAGGACCGGGTCCAATCTATCCTGACTCAGAGCTCGTGATAACATTTGTGACTGCAGAGGCTGGGTTTGTGGGAGTTGGACAGCGAAGGGTGAGGGGTAATGTTGGCGGTAGCGGTTGGGAAGGGCTGCTGGCAGAATCAAGGGAGATCAGCCCAAGGCAGAGAAAATGACTCGACATTGTCAGTCATATAATAATAAGCCATTAGCCTTGAGCCTGGACTGATTTCGACAGAGATACAGTAACTGGTTGTCATGGAAATACCCAGGCCTCAGTTGAGGTAATGGACCTAAAACAGCAGGGATTATCCAAAACAGTAACTCAAAGGAAGGGGGAGTTTGTCATCCATTATCAGTTGAGGAAATGTGTGCTTGTTGTACGCGATCATATTTCCTTTACTCAAAACTAGAGATCATGATATCCTCACTTATTGATCGAAAACACAACCCCACAACAATCACACAGTGTTCTTTGCAGACAGTGACAGATGGTGAATTAAAGGGCCGAAAGCACTTCCTCATGATTTCATGTTTTTATGCATCATTGGATGTTTTGCTGATAATAAAACCAGAAGTCTTGCTCGCATCTGTATTTGTCCTGAATGTAATTAGCCTGATTGAAAGTCCTCATGCATACAGCAGCAAGATGGATTTCCTGTCATCCATAACTAAAAGGTTCATTTAGATGTGGTTTGAAGATATTTCTATATGTATACAATCTCCCGTCTCATGTTTTTTTTTTACTTCTAGTTTGTTAATATTACCGGAACCACAAATGAGCCTATACGTCAGGAAGTAAATGCCTTATGAGTGATGTTCATTGACATCCTACAAAATTCACTTGGGTTACCGCTACAGAGAGAAGCAAATATCATAAAAATATACAAAACGAACAACTTTACTTTAGCTATTTGTATATCAATGGCATCTATATGAGTAAGCATCTTTCATTAAGTAGCAACAGACCAAAATTAAATCAAATGAGTTTGGTCTGAGCAAGGGGCACCAAAAGACATTGGTCTCCACACTTTATGCCCCTGGCTTGATTTTGCGTCATGGCCACAACCATAACAAGAGATTAATTTCCAATCTCTTTCCCAATGTTGGCCTATGGAAAAAGCCATTTTGGGCCCAATGGCATCAAGTTAGGAACCCAAAAGTTGTAATTCCACCATTTTGCCTCTATGACCAATTAACTCACAGTCCAAAACATGCAGCTCAGGTTTAATTGGTGACTCTAAATTGCCCATAGGTGTGAGTGAGCGTGTGAATGGTTGTCTGTCTCCATGTGTTAGCCCTGTCATAGACTGGCGTCCTGTCCAGGTGACCCTGCCTCTCACCCAATGCAGCTGGTATCGGCTCCAGCCCCTGTGACCCGGGTTAACGGATAAGCGGTTATGGATAATGAATAAATGAATGAATGATTTATATGAAAAAGACCTGCACTCTAGGTCGAAGTTAGAACTTATGAACAGCTGGTGTGATTGTCTCCTGGTCTTTACTGTCTCCTGGTATGTGATATTGCTACATTTGGCACTAGTACTACTTATAGGTAATGGTGGCTTGTTTGGCTTCCTCTACCTGAACCTAGAAATAAATTGTGGTTTGTATGAAAGTGACTCAATTAAAAGGATTAAATGCAAAACAATGTTAGGAAACAATTAATATTGAACTGAGAAATTGCTCAGATGATGCAGTACAAAGAGAGAGTAACACCCACAAGCAGCAGCAACCAAGCGTGAAGCGGTGACAGGGAGCATGTAATTGGCAAAGTAATTGAGGCAGTGACCTCAGTATTCATTCAAGACATTTCAGTACTTTCCATTCACAGGTGAGACATCTCTTATATTATTAATGCTGGCATAAATTCATTCTGAATTTTTAGGGTCATTGCCAATGTGATTAAGGAAAAAGTACCTTTACCTAATGGGCCCTTTGGGATATGAGCAGTTGCATCTTATCTCTACAGAAAGCTAATGACCTCCAAGGAACCTGATGGATATCAAACACTGCCTGGTTTCACCTTTTTTGGTTTAATCATGTAGAAGAGGGAAAAAGCTGAGATAACATCTCACATACAAAGCGAAGCCATGAGCACTGGCAGGCACAGCAATAAACAAAAGTCTGTCACACAAAGACCTATCTTATACAGGATTTTACTGGGAAGGCTGAGCTAAGGTGGTATGGAAGGATGGTGACCTGAATAGCCACACATTTCACCCCCTAAATATATATTTAGCTTTATTGGAGAAACAAAAGAGAAGGATTTATTTTGCCTTAAGTTGTGGTGTATGCTGACAGATGGAAGCAATAAAAAGACTGTATTACTTTGGCTTTTTTGGGCCACAGCTTTCAAAAGCCTCAATAAATGATAACAGACTTTTCATTTTTGACATTATCTGACAAAGCAGTACACTAAAGCTTATCTGCAGGACAGAAAATCTGAAATAAAGCATGCCTGATGTAGTTTGGAGATACTCATGATACAGACACAGCATTTGTAAATTGGAAAATAACAAACTGCTCAGAAAAAAACATACAAAGAGCTGCCCTGATGTGCACAAAAACAACCCAAAAATACATTTAGAGCACACGTTGAGTGGAACAGACAGGACAGGCATATTCTTAATGTCATTATGCATCCCCAAATGTTGGAGCTGTATGTGCAATTGCTGTTTGGAATCACAGAGATTATCCTCAGAGATCTTGCTAAATCAAATTGGTTGGTACAGTGTTGTCATTATTTCCACTGATGACCCAGCAAACACACAGAGAGGGAATTAGTGCCAGAGACAGCAGCAAACTCATTCAGCAGGGCCTGGACACTTAAACACACATTAAGCTAACAACAGATTGCCATCACAGCAGGATTTTAAAAAGTCTTAAGTGCATATCTTCAATATAAAATAGCCCCATCTAGTGGAAAACATCTATATAATATGCTATTTGATCTCATTCATTTTCAAACTCTTACTAATAAGACAAAGTTG
>CAFUXE010000313.1:72284-90363 GCA_903364295.1 Serranus cabrilla
TGTCCACTAATTGCCCTGTCCCCATGCCGAATTGTCTTTAAGCAATACACAAAATCTGAATAGTTTCAGATGGTCAGTGCTTTGAATGGTGGCCTGCTGCCATCTGTGTGTATGTGAGTGTGAATGTGAGACAATGTGAGGGGCTGACTTATGGGCGGTTGTGTTGGACTATTTCTTGGCTGAGAGCAATGACTTCCTAAAGCCTAAGCTGATTGCCTCATGATCTCATGTTAACAGCAAGATTTCATTAACTCACTGTTTCACTTGCACAAATGAAGCTATAATATGTTTATTAGTGCGCTTTATGGTGCTTTCAGACAGTGACTCATTGCTTAGCTCCTAGCTATCTTTGATCCTGTCAGCCTGCACACCACAGGCCGCTGCCATATACCAAGTACAATCTCATCATGCAGATTACAATAGAAGAAATAATAAGAAATAGATCATCGGACCTCGGTGAAATCGTATTCTGTATCATTTGTCATGAAGAACAGTAGTTTCTGTGGTCCAGCTGTCCCACTTCCAAATCATCAGATACTAATGCTTGGTCAGAGACCATCAGCACCATATATGGACGGACAAGGAACCCTTTAACGTAAACCCATCCATATCAATATTAGACACTCAGATGATGTAAAACATGACATCTTAGGGCAGTTTGGAGAGGTTCCCCCAGACCTCACCCCAGGAGACCAGTGTCAGATACAAATGCTTGCTCAGTGCCCCTTGCCGTCAGATATGGATGAGCAAGGAACCCTTTTGTATCAGTTTTGGACATTGCAGGGATCACAGTTTTCAGTTTCCACTTGAAACATCCATAGTAGTTTTCAAAATCAACTTCCATCTACAATAAAACCACTGGATTCGGGTTAGGAAAAATAGAGGCTAGAAAAAACTACTTACGCACGTTACCAGGCAAGGCAAGTTTATTTATAGAGCACAATTCATACACAAGGCAATTCAAAGTGCTTTACTACCGGACGCAGTTACATTGGTGATGTAGCTGATCTAGAACATAATATATTCATGTCTGGAAGTAAATTTATAAGTTGACTTAAAATATCAACCTGACTCTTGGATAGACACAGGACACAAACACAGTTCGTCTGGGTCAGAGTCCAGGGTTCCTTTGAACAAGTCACCACCCTTCCTGCCTACGGACCTTTGCGCTCTTTATAATTGCTTCAATTCTATCATGGGTTTACATTAGAGTTAATGGGAAGCCTGTTGCATTTCATGCATATGATAAAGGATGCCTTGTGCATCAGTATCAAATGCAGAGGGACCTGACCAAGCATTGGTATCTGACGAGTTTGGAGTGAAAGCTTTGGACAGAGCCATGCTATGTGTCTGTCTGTCTTTATGCTAAGCTATGCTAACTATTACAACTATTTACTTTATAGGTAAGAGCCTGAAAACAATCTTTCATCTAATTCTTTCCAAAAAGACAAATAAGCATATCTCCAAAAATGGTAAACTATTCCTTAAAGAATAAACTTGGTTGTCTCAAAGGAAAATGGTGGTAGTTCTGAATGAGAGTACCATTACAGAATAATTCTGAGGCTTGTGTCATGTTTGCAAGCTCATTTCATGTGCTGTCGTAAAACATTAGCTGACCTGTCATACAACCAGAGAGTGCTTTCACAAAAGATGAAGTGAGACGAATAGATTATTGCATCAGGCCACACAGTGTCTTTGTTGGAAAGTGGGGAGAGGTGTTTAATCAGTAGTTTGTGTGGTTCACTTGAGTCTGTGTAGCTCACCAACAGACCTGTGAAGAATAATGTCAGTGACAGCCGGGGAGAGCAAGGTTACTCCCACAGCTGTTGTGAAATACATCTAGACGAACTTCTTATCACCCTTAGTTAGACAACCTCCTAAAGCCTGGAGAAAAGAAAAAAATACAAGTAGTAAATCTTCCTTAATCTGTCTGGAAGGCCCTTGGGCATAGATGTGACAAATCCGTCTTATAAAAATCTCTTTCTCCCTCTGGTTTTATGTCCTGTTGAGATAAAGAAAATCTGAAATATAATTGTTTTCGTCTTTTGCCCTCTGTTAATGTCCTTGGGAAACTTGGGAGTTTTGGGGGATCATTTTACTTGGCAAACAGCAATGTTTTTAATGGACTCTCAGTGTAGAACCAGAGGTTAAAAAGCCAGTAATTAGTACTGTAGATTTAGGAGTCCAGACGGAGAACACAGATGGTTACGGATAATTTCAAAAATGTATATTTGGCTAAGTCCTCATGAAATAGTTTAACAGCATCTGTAAACTGAATCAGGGAGGTTCTAATGATCAAACAGCTTAGAGACTAATCTGCTTGCTCATTTTCCTGTTACTATCCAGAAGGAAGTGTTACTATGCTGACTGAATGAATTTACAGCGTCACTCAGCATCACACAATCATTTCTCAGTTGCTTCATTTTTAGTTTAAATTGACATATTGAAATAATTGTGAAACCCTAAAATGTAGCAATAGAAAAGCATGTCAAACCAATATGAGGGTCAAGAGCCCAAGGCCATTAAGAAGTCATTGTTTTCCTCTAATAACTTTTAAAACCAGATATGAAAACAATGTAGAACTGTTTTACATTTAATTGGAGGCAGCATCAAGATACAGTTGTTTGTTTGGTAACAAAAAAATTGCTAATTATTATCTCCACTAGGGAGGTTATGGAATACTTTTAGTTTTATTCGTTATTACAGATTAACTACTTGCCATTGGCAGCTCTAGACCATTTCAAATGGGCAGTCCAGGCTTGGATCAAATGTGAATATGCACACAGTGCACTGTGGTAGCGCCCTGTCAGCATACCCTGCTTAATCTTATATTTTATTTTAAATGTGACCATAATTAACAAAATGAAAATCAGTGTATTGAACAAGACTTGCAACTAATAATTAAGACTCATTTTGACAATGTATACTGAGAAAATAACTAAGGAAGAAGTAGGTCAATTTCCTATTAAGTTGTATACAAACTGACTTTGACTGAGTCGCCCCCTGCTGGCCATTAGAAATAATGCAGGTTTAAGGCACTTCTTCATTTGCTTCACTGTTTTGGTGAAGAGTTTGCTGCTTAAAAGAGCATTAAGTTGATGTGAGATCCACAATTGGACACTCCTCCAAACCCAACCAGTCTTATGGCTGCAATATAATCTGGTCTAATGAAGCAGAAAATTGGCACCCTGTTAAAGTGATGGATCTCTCCCTGTGCAATATCAAAACCTGATGATTATCACTTTTCAGCTTCACCTGGCTGACATACCTCCTGCAACAATTTTCATTGTAGCTGAACTAGAAATCACCTCAGCGAGATTTGTTTACCTACATGCAAACAGTTATTATGGAAATAGCAGAGTAGTGCAGCAAGAAAACGATTTGCAGAGCGCATCACATCATGATTATCACGTATGTTTTTCCTATAAGGAAAAAAATCCATCACTTGAATATTTGCGTGACACACAAGAGGATGGATCATTGTAAACTTAATATCTCAATGTTAGAATTGCATCCTGGAAGCTTTTAATTTGATTAAATACTTGGTGCACTGCAGTGACCAGTCAAGAGATTTCCACAAAACAGGATTAAAATGGAGAGAGTGCTTAGGAATACAGGCTGTAAGCCATGCATTTTATTATTTCTGCCTTCCTGTGCTGATGCTGCTGTTTATATTAGCCTAACTGATGGCTCTCAGCGGGAGGTGGTGAAGATATGAATGTGTCACAGAGGCTATCTAAACAAAGCATGGTTATTAACATGCTGCTCTGTGGGAACCTCTCTGTGGTTACTCTGCCTATGTGTAAGTGTGTGTCTGTATGTGTGTGCGTTTTGCTGCTCTATTATGATCTGGCTGATACCTCAGACCAATATTGACCTTTCATTTCAGATG
Organism: Serranus cabrilla; assembly: GCA_903364295.1. NCBI lineage: Eukaryota > Metazoa > Chordata > Actinopteri > Perciformes > Serranidae > Serranus > Serranus cabrilla. The sequence continues at coordinate 76,177 of CAFUXE010000313.1, forward strand.
GGATCTGGCCCGCTCAGTGACATTTAACTCTGATATGATCGATAAGGTTTACTGTAAAACTGATGCTGCACTCCACTGTGAGAATTTGACTTTGAAATGATGATCATGAAGCATTTCATTTGACTGCTCAAACATTTGCACAGACATGTTAACATTATGGTCATACAGCTTATCAGAAGAGAGTTTGAGGCTGTTAGAAAGTTTGAAAAGCTTTCTCATATATTGACTTTCATTCTTTATTCTACTGCTTTATTTACCGACTTGATTGCGGCTTTCATTGGCCACTTGGAGACAGTTAAAAAACGGATATTACACTGAAGTGAAGCCACGAAAGTTACATAAAAATTGTAAACTTTGTTAAAAATTTTATGAGATGGGATTTCATTTCTCTAATACAACAAACTCCCTGTCACTCCTTTTTCCAACTCTCTAACTCATATTGCCTTCTCCACCTCTCCACAAAGTTTTCAGCCATTTATAATAATGATCTGAGCCTCTCAGTGGAAAAACAAGCACTTTTATTGGACGTCCAGTGATGGTGCAAAGTTGTCCCATGTAATTACGTTGTAGCTTGTTTTACGGCTGCAGTGCGCTCACACACTTAACAAATTGTTTTCCCCATAAGTCATTTAGACTTGGACATCAGAAAATAGACTCGAAATATAGACGAAAAAAAAAAAAATCCCCTTTATGTCCAATCACTCTCATTATAGCTCTGTTTTGGTCTGAGGGAAATATCCAGCTCTTAAATGCTCCATAATGTTACCGTGTAGCTTTTCCATGATTTATCTGTGTGTGTCTGACCTTTAGTGAAAGGCAGGTAGTATACAGTTAGATCTATTAAAGCGTTTTCAGTTAAATCAGCTTCTGACTGCTCCTACAAATGATGCTGACAAGTGCAGTGAGACTAAACACAATCCTGCATTGTCAAGCTTCAAATGATCCAACATCCACCAACTAGGGCAGAAAACACATTGTTAGATTAGACCTTTCTATTCTACTCTTTTCTGAAATGTTTTTATCTGTTTTGGTATGTTAATTAAATAATTAATTATAATTAAGCTGACATGGGCGAGAGGCAGGGTACACCCTGGACAGGACACCACTCTATCACAGGGCTGACACATAGAGACAGACAACCACTCACACGCTCACTCACACAACCCATGCCAAAGACAAGAGTGCTAACCACTACCCCCCCGCCCCAACACCAAAAGTTAAAAAACATCTTTGTCATTATAAACCCAAGTTTGTGTTGACAAGTTTTGTTCAAAGCTACAAAAAATTTAACTTTCTGAATTCAGTAAGTAATTCTGAACTTCTAGTACGGCAAAGATTTCATCTTGAAATATTTCAAGATTTCCTCAGTATTTTTATTCATGTTATTTTCTATGATAGGAAGTAATTAGTTCAAGAATAAATCCACTTGCTACCTAGACATGGATTGGAGGGCTCAGCAGATCAGACAGCACGTAATTAGTTTTTTTTTTTTTTTTTTTAATTATGACACCCTTTAGCTGTAGCCTTTGGCTCTACTGATAGCCTGAACTAATAACATCCACCACTCTCCTCTTAGGCATTTCATGAAATTGGATTCCCTTAATGAATGATATTGGTGATCATTTTCAGAACATTGTGTGAAATTGTATCTCTTACATAAGGATAGGTTCTTGGTATCACCTGCATGAGTGATCATACATTGTTGTCATTGTGAAAAACATAAAGACCCAAGACCCACAAGTGTGCCATATCATCCACAGTATGTACTGCACATGTAAAAAAAAAAATTCATATGAGTGTGATGTAAACATCTAAAGGATTACAGCTTGATCTGCTGAGGCTTTGAATCAGTATGAAGTGTAATGCATTTAGGTCCACTGCCTCTATTAAAGAAGGAACTGCCACACGGCTAATATGAATCAATACAAAGCTGCACTAATCAATATTTTTATATTAACAATATATCAAATAATTACATGCAGAGTGAAAGAGGTCACTCAGTTAAAAACCCATAGGGAATTATTACTAAGTAATCGAAAAAGATCAATTTTCGCTACTTGCTGCAGCTGTGAAAAAAAACCTGCCCAGCACCACAGGGTAGATGGACAAGCTGCAAAACATATTATTATTATTTGATTATTTAGTGGCTAAAACGCCACATTTTCTTCTCAGGAGTTGGTAAACAGAGCCAAAAGGAGGGGGTTACTGGACCTTGAATGCCTGAACAAGGACTCCAAATGAATCCTGTTGGTAGATAACTGCAGGCAAAAAATCACATCTGCATAATACATCTACATCCGACTACTACTTAATAACAATAATAACCAGTTACTCACCACACACCTCACAAAGCTTTTGTGTATTTAATGTGAAAGTGATATCAAAAATGTTTTATTAAATGTAGGTACTTGTTAGATAATTATTTTCTTGGGCTTATATTTATTTTTAATTATACACTTTTGCCATTGTATGTGGTATTTAAAGGTCTTAAAATTAATTTTACTTGCTGTCAAACTTTACAGTCTCTTATCACCCAGGACATTTACTCTGTATTAAACCATAGTAAAAAAAATCAGATAAAGCAACACAAAAATGAAATACAAAAGTTGCTGCGAGATAAATTTGTATTCCATTGATGATATATAGCAGTTTTGCTGAATTAAAGCAGTAGATGGACTTTTAGAACAGCAGCAGAGTAACAACAGAAGGATGTTATCCTGGAAACTAACTGTTCCTTATCTTGTGAATAACTCTTACATCTGAGTACTCCATTAATGCTGTCAGTGTTGTTCCTGAAGTCACTGACTAAATCTCTCTTTTTCCTCCAACTGTGGCTCTCAGACTGCTCAGACGGTCCTGGTGGTGGTGGTGGTGTTCTGCCTCTCTTGGCTCCCTCATCACGTCGTTTACCTGTGGGTGGAGTTCGGGACCTTTCCTCTGAACCAGGCCTCCTTTGTGTTACGGGTGGCCGCTCACTGCCTGGCGTACAGCAATTCGTCGGTCAACCCGGTCATCTACGCCTTCCTGTCAGAGAACTTCAGGAAGGCTTACAAGCAGGTCTTCAAATGCCAGATCGGAACCAGTGACTCCCCACTCAATGACATCAAGGAGATCCGCAGCAAAGCGGACACTCCCCCCTCGACTAATTGCACCAACGTCTGACTAACAAGCTGTGGATGGAGACGTAAAAATTAAATATGACGTCTATCTTTCTGAAACTCAGTGTAAAGTCATAGTGACAGAGCCAACAGGCATGTTTGTGGATTTTTTGATGATAAGTGCTTGGATATTGCTACAGCTGTACTGTTCCACATAAGCGCTGTTCATTATAATTGGACCAGTGGAGATGCTGCAGGGCTTATCTCCTATTTCATCCATCTGTTTCTTTCTTTCATAATTAAACCTGTGGAGTCTGAAGCTCAGGAAAATGAGCCCCTTCTCTAAAGTGAAACTCATTTTGACTGTAAACAGTATATGTTACATCACATATTAAGTATATTTATATATTTACAAGCCAAGACATAAAAAAAATATGTGGTCACTGTACCTTCACACTTAAAAAGTATTAAAAATCTCAGTTAGAGTTTCTTTCAAGATTGTATTAATGCATTACATTAAGTGACATCATAATCAAATTCACAGAAGTGTACGCTCCGCTTATTCACGTTATGTGTGAAAATAACATGCCACCAGCGCAGAATTTGGTTTTAAGAAGTCGTGATCATTTCACATAATTTTGTAAGATCAGGTTGGCATAATCACTTACTGAAGTTCAACTGTTGGGCATTGTTTGCTAGCATTTTACAGAATTGGGATTATGTTTTTTTAGATAGTGATTATAATTTCAAATTCAGTAAACATATTATACGTATCCACTGGAAGGAGATAAGTTAATGGGATGTATGAAGTCTGGGACATGTTAGCTTGGTTAGCTTGATGCTAGCTAGCCTATAGGAAAAGAGAGGCTTGTTTTCTTTTTTTTGGAAATTCAAACTATTTACATGGAGTAAATGACACTTATCTGGTTCAATTGCAACTGTTTTTCTATTCAGAGTTGGAGGGTATTTCAACAGGACTGTAGTGGCCTGTTTCATTAAGATAGAGCTTGACTCATATCTAAATTATTTTCTTGCTCAAGGCTATTATTGTGGAAATTTGGGTTTTACACATACCAACTCATTTACTATATATGTGATGTGTTACACACATTTGCTCACATTTGTTGGTCTAGCTAATTACTGTCAGCAGCTGAAAGCTGTAAAAAAAAAAAAAAAAAAGGAAGAAGAAGAGGAAAAACATATTATGTTTACAGAATATTAGAGAATTACAGAATAATTGCACAATAAAAGAATAGACTTTTCTCAGACTAACCTAAGAGCAACATTAAGGCTGTGTGTGTATGTGTGTGAGTGGAGTTTTGGTGTTGTTAAAAGGTATGCTCAAAGTAATGTGAAGAGTAATTGATGACATTTTTCAGGTAATTTGCCCAGCACTGCCGACAAAAAGTCACTACTGTAGATAAGAGAAGAAGAAAAAACTACTATTATCATTGCACTCAGTGTGGTTGAAGCCTATTTGGATGTAAATACTATGGACACTGAAGGTGATATTCACATATGCCTGTAAACTCACCCTATATCTGGATGTTATCCTATGTTGACAGTTTTCAGATTGTGTCGTGCTGTATGACTGAGCCAGGCCGTTGGACATTTAAGCTCAGTGCTTGTTTGCACCCTTTCTGGTAGCCATCTTTTATTTAAAAAAAACATAAAAACAATCTAACAGGAGACCCTGTGGACATAAAGAATTCTAATGTTTATGCTATATGTATGTGATGTGCCAAGCCTCCACACAGCAGCTTTACCTCAGTATAACAAAATCATTAAAACTACTAGGACAAGAACTTTACCTTGGACCTACAGTATCTCAGTATTTCATGTACATTTTTGGAAGTCGTGGACTTGAAGGAATATATTGCATCCATGCTTCACTTTTTATCTGAAAAAGGATTCCAAGTTAACTTCAATTCTGATTGTCAGCCAACGGTGAGGGAACCGTGTGTCATGGAGGGAGGCAAGTCTTCTGTGTGAGAAGAGAAGGAACTAATCAGTGTATCAGCAGACTCTCATCCCGCCTGACAGCAAGATGTAAAAGTCACAGACTGTTCCCAGTGAGACTTTACATGGTCATGTGGAATTATTCCAACACAGGTCTGAGGACATGTTTCTAAACGGGACATATGCATGTAACTGTATTCCACAAACCATACCACCACATCTGGTAACATAGTTTGTTCCTATAAATAATTACCTTTTTTTTTTATTAATGACCTTACTGGTGGCAGGACATCAACACGTCATCATATAAACATAATATAAACGTTACATTTAGACAACAGAACTTCACCCCCGAGGTTTGAGCAAAAGACTACATTGTCAGGACTTCTAAAAGATAGTTAAGAAAGTAAAATGACTGTGCGTAACTGCCATATATGAGGTAGTTACGTAGCTGATGTATAGTGTTGCATTGGTGACCTAAAAGAAATGTTTAATTTGTATTCACACAGGACATGAACACTGTTCTCCTTTTATTTTTTTTTTAACCCATCCACCACCTTCTCACCCTTTTAGTTTTTTATATGCTGGTTCCTTGTTTCCTCATTTACCTTTACACTCACTTCCGCCTTTGTTTCCTTTAAAACTACTACAGCCACCAGAGGGCGCCATTAACGACAAACATAAATATGGGTTTAATAAGACACTCCATAAATAACATATGGGGTAGTGTTTAGGCGAGAACAGTCTCATTATGCAGGAGGTGCGAGGGACATGGCTATTTGTTGGAGAGATTATGGTGTATACATGTTGCTGAGAGAATTATTGGAATATCTGTGGCAGATATAACAGAAGTGGAACACAAATTGTGTCCTTTAAAATACCCATATAGAAAGCACATGAACAAAATATTTTTTCTCTCAGTGAACACTTTCGAGTATAGCCCATAAATGACAGTCTAATTATTACTGTTGATGGGGAACAAAACAGTACTTTAACATGAAGAACCTAGAACAGCTGTTACATCTTATTGATTATTAATATTAATTACTTTAATTATCCCACAATGGGGAAATTCCACCTCTGCATTTATTCCTTCCTTATTTACACACAAGCAAACACACCATACAAGAAGCAGTGGGCTGCACATGTCTGCGCACCCTGGGAGCTGTGTGGGGGGTTAGGTGCCTTGCTCAAGGTCACTTCAGCCCTTGACCTGTCAGGCCTGGGATTTGAACTGGCGACGCTCTGGACTGCCCCATTGCACCAAATGACAAATTTTTTCCAACTTAAAATACTAAAATACCTTGCTCAGTTAATGCCATTACACTGCAGTGATAGTACATTACCATAAGGGTAAAATCATTGAAAATGTGTCTGAAGGCTCCTTTACTAAACTTTGTAAGTATGTGGGTTATAAAACAAAGCAGTTTCTTGTAAGCCCTTTTTAGAGCTGCCTATTCTCTCCCCAAACACAAGGACCCTTCAGTGATTGTATGAGGCGCACCAGGATTTTCACTGGCTGTAACGTAAACTAGAGCGAATGACGTATTATAAATAGATCTGAAGTCCAGTTAGTGTGGGCAGAAGGGGAGATGCATGGGTCAAACAAATGCTGGATTGGACAAGGACATGCCACCCCCAACACTTCCAAAACCTGGCACAAAAGTGTGCGTGTGTTGGTGTCATACACTGCGGGCCCTGACAAAATGCCACTAAGCAGTAAATACAATTATTTGCAGGAAAAAAAACTTGACATGTCATTTGCGGGCTGTATTTTAAAGTGTTGCCTTTTAATTTTGGAAATACATCTTGGAAATCACTTCAGTTTTTTTTGTGCTTAAAAGGCAAAAAGATTTCTCTTTTTACCTGCCATTAAGAAGAGTATGTGAAAATGAACCCAGAGAATAAAGGTGCTTTTTCTTAGTGGAGCATTCTTGATGGATTTTCAGTTTTAATTCATTTATGTAGATGATCATGTTTGTACAGCTTTTCAGTGTTTTTCCGAGGTGTTCCTCGTGTGTTTTTTTCAGCCTTGATTGCTGTATTAATTGAGCTGTGCAGTTTAAATTGAGTAGGAAAAAAAAACTTGTCTGTTTAATCTTTTTGTGTTTGAAAATGCAACATGTGACAACCAGATGAGGCTCTCTGGAGTACTTAATATCTGGATGGTATTTTGAAATATATCCAGGCTTTTGATTGTGTCTTTATGCAGTGCTGCTTATATTCTACAATTACATTAAACTTTGTGGCATTTGAAATATAACAACACATGCCTTGCATTTTTTTAAAATTCCTTCTCACAAATGAAAATCTCTATAAAAACGTGTTTGAGTGTCTCCTTGAGGCCTTCGCTTCTATAAAAGGAGCTTTTCTTCAGCCTCACTGACACAAAAGCACAACCCTCACCTCTGTCGCCATCACAATGTGTTATGGACAAAAGAAAGAAAATAGCAGTGTATTCCCACCAGTTGGGTTCCCCTCAGAGTTTTTGGTTTCGCTGATTACACACTAGTGGGGACCATTTCCTGGCAATGGCTCAACCCGATGATTCCTGAGAGTACTGAGGAAACAGTCCGTCTCTTCCCATGATGCCTTGTGCTGTGAATAGCCAGCAATGAAGGGTCTTTTTCAGGGCAAGTATGCTTATTGTCATGCATGAAGTAAACAAGAGTAAAACAGAACTTTACCCTCATTATATTCTGTACATGAGAAAAAGTCTGATATGGCTGATAACCTCTGGAACTAGAAGCAGCAGTTGTATCACAAGGGACATTTGGTTATTGGCATAAAAATTCAGGTCCAGAGGAAACAAGGGACATGGATTTCCCCTGACTGTTAACATTTTGACCAGAATTGTAGAGGATGAAACCATGTGGGAAGTTGGACATGTTTTCTTTTGTATAATATCAAACTGGGTTAGTATAATCAGTCCTACATGTTTTATCATTACTGAGCTTATGACAAAAACAACAATCTTATTCATTTCAAAGGTATTCGTGAGTCTGCTATAGTTTAGTCTACTATTATCTAGCAGTATACTTTCATAAATAATGTGACTGACGCAGCATTCAAAAGCAGCTCCAGAGCAGAATCACAACCAGCATTCAGGAAGAGCGACCATCCATCTTGCTGAGGTCAAAGTATGTAAACAAACTACAAGTCCTCTCCCTGGAGCTGTCAGAGGTTAGGATATGGTCAGGCCAATCAGAGGCCACCCAACAGTCTGGGGTTGCGTTTTCCAAACCATCTCCATTGACATGACAATGACACTCAGTCTGTGAAAGATTTAATTTCTAAACCGACAGAAGCAAAGGTACCCAAATTACTGTTATCAGAACCAGAAACTGGGATATAAGTTGGTGTAGTGGTTAGCACTCTTGCCTCACAGCAAGAAGATCACGAGTTCATCTCTGTGTCTACCCTGTGGTAGCCTGGCAACCTGTCCAGGGTGCGCCCGGATTGTCGCCCAATGTCAGCTGGCTGGAGTTGTCAGATAAGCAGTTAAGGACAATGAATGAATGAAAGAACCAGAAACCATGGATTGCCCAAACTATCAGCGATGCATAAACATGCTGCAGCCTACACATTTGGGGATTCATTCTGAAAAAATTGACAATTATTAAACATCAGCCGACTATGTAAGAAGAGAAATGTGAGAAAGAAAGAGTGTCCATAGCTGCTTTTTTATTTTCAATCCTACTTGCTTTGGCAGTATTGTCTTTGTTACACTATTGTCAATGGGTTGGCACTGGACATATTCAATACACTTGTTTTGTCTATGCAATTCGTTATTAATTCATTAGGACTGGCTAGCTGACACTCACCTGGGTTGGGACTAGCATAAACATGTTGTGCCATGGGAGAAATAACTTATTTTTATACTTATTTGTATTTTTAGAATGCATTTTGATTTCTTGTCATTGCTTATGGTTGCTGTCGGAAATTTGCAGTAATGATGACAGGTTTTGTGGATGCCTCCTCTTGCTATAAGCTTAGTTTGAGCAGCACAGTGTGTGACGTTGAATCACTCCCACAGATGCACTTTCTGTCACAAGACAGACAAGAGTCCAGACAGATGACACTGGCCAGTGGGCTCAGCGTCCAAGGTCCTATCTACATGAGCCTTAGCCTGACTCAAGAAGACTTTACTAGTTATTTTGTACTTGATCTCCAAAAATAGATGATCATTCATAAAAGTCCTTTCATTAAAATAAAAAAAAACTGAAGATCAGGAGGAATACGTGACTGACATTATGCTTCTTTATTTCTTCTTCATGAATAAAAGCACATATTACTGCTAATCTTACAATCAGACTTCAGAGATCAGCACAAAAGCTTCATGCCACTCATGCTGTTTTTTATCCTCCAAAAGAATAAGCATCAAAAAACACTGCACAAAGCAGAAAAAATATTCAGCCGAGGCAGTGATCAACACGTCGACTTAAAGATACCCCACTCACTCAGAAACCAGACGCTCACTCTTCTTCCAAGTTCAGCTTCAGCGAGCAGCGGTGCAGACGGGAGATACATTCTCAAAATAGAGAGCCAGATTGAAAAGGTCGCCCATTAGTAAGAGTGTGTAATGCAGCATTTAACCTTTAAAATTATTCATTATGATGCACATAAGCTTGAAACTTCCACATTCCTAATTTACTTCATTTTCAACCTATTTTTTCTAGTCTCAAATTAGCTTCTGCAGTGTTCTTACTGGCTTTGGGTGATAGCAGGTCAACAGTAGATGCCACAAAGAAGTGATGTACACCATATACAAGCTAGGAACATGAAGATTCCTTTCAGATGCAGCTCACCCCTGTATGTCACATTTTTCTAGTTATAAATCTGTGATAAATATTGACTTTTTTTTCAGGCACCCTTTAAAGTTATAAAGTTAGAGTGCTTACAACATTATGATGTAAGTATATGAAGGCCATTCCCAAGCTCAATTACGTTTTGTAATTTACAGCAATGTTTAGGTTCAAATAATTTTTTTCATAGATTTGGTGCTAACATTCACCATTTTTTTACCACCTGAGAACTGATCAAAATGGACAAGATTTCTCCAAAAAGGCCTACATTAGGACAACAAGTAATTGAGGAACATCACAGAAAAACCCTTGTGATTTTGTATCAAAAAACTTTAACTTTTTTCTGCAAGATATGCGTTTTTTAGTGGCTGCAAGAGCATTTTTTCCTCTGGAATCTGTGGAAATCCTTATTGTCAACATACCTGAAGCCATGCATCCACTGAATGTCCTACGCCTACTGTAGGTCTCCCAATGGTCTTACTGTAATGACTACTATACAGTTGGGCTCACTGAAGCCACATGAATCTCAGCTTTCCAGTCACGCATTACCATGTTTACCCCAGTCTGCAGAAATATTCAATTACACCAGGTGAAAGATAAGATAAGAATTAGCATAAAGTGGGCACTTTTGTGTTTGCATTCTTCTATGCTAACAGTAACAGTAACATATGGTGCATTCAGTAGTCAAAGTAGTAAAAAATCTGTTTCAGTGCCTCTGCAGAGCAGGTGAACACCATGCTGTGAATGTTTGTGCTCTTGTAATTATGACTGATGCATGATTAGTGGAGACATGGTTAGTGCACAGCATGTGAAAATCTAAATCAATTAGAATCTTTTTTTCTTTATTCTTAATTTAGGATAAATGAATTGTACTTCTCACATCATTTTCAAAACAAAACAACCCAGGAGCAGAAAGGTAATCCAACAAATTAGTGTTGGCAGCACTGCTAAACTGGCAAGCAGTATTTCTTTCTTTTTCCTTATTTTTCACTTTTACATATTTTTCTGCACTTGAAAATGGGTTCAATTGTTTTCAGGTCCAGAGTGAAAACCAATTACCAGCATGTGTATTCCCAGAAAGGCATTAGAGAAACAGCATGGGCTTTCTCACCAACACAAAATACCAAAAATTGTTTGATAGGCTTTAAAACAAATGTGAAGCTTAACTCTGACTTAATTTCTTCTCCTCTCCTTATACAATCAGAGAACAAACTGCAATTGCAGCTATGTATTCTCATGAAGGGGTTGCATGATCTTTTACACAAACATCTGCTGCGTGATATCCTCCTGAATGTGACATGGAACAAGCAATGTTTTGAGCACATTGTTAACACGTGATGGGTGGATGTATGCAAGATTTCAGTTTTAAACATCGCAATCCCTACTTTACACACATCTTCACAACTGTTTAGGCAACAAAATCACTTTCTTAAGGTTAGGGAAAAAAAACAGGGTTAGGCTTAAAAAAGTACTTCCACACATAACTTCCAACAACCAGACATGAACACCAGCCTCCTGGTTGAAAGACAGGGGGTCTGTTCCATAGAGTGAGTTTTCTTAACAAACTAGGTTGATTCCGGTTAGACTGATTTTCACTTGATACGGCTCCATAAAGCAAATTCAGTTCAGAGTTTCCCAGCTTAAGTTGTCAGAGTAGATGAGCTTTGTTGAGTTTGCATTATAGAACTGAGTCAACTGTAAATGACTCTGCATCTCACATCAAAACAACCTAGATCAAGATCAATCATCTTGAATGACCCTGAACAGCTTAAAGCTGTTCATTATGGCAGCTGTATGATCTTAATGCATGGCGGCAAACTGCTTTATATTCAGGTCAGGTTTTCACCTCTTGGCTATGAAGGCTGATGAGGTCCCTGAGGATGGAGTTAATTCTCTCTCCTTCACTCCACCGCTGAGACATCAGCTATTCACAGTCCCCTGAATGGAACACCTACTGGACTATCTGCAGGCTGGAATATCAATGCACTGATAAAACCTGCAGCATTATGACCTCTCAACAACACCATTCATTACAGTCCTGTGATCAGACCTATTTAAATGATTTCTGCAGCTGGTCAACCTTTAACCCTTTAAGGTCTTCTCACCCTTAAAGGCTTTCAGATAGATGAATCCTACAGAGTTTGCAGATGTCCTGACCGTTCATATAGCACCAGCAAGGAGTCAAAATCTTCACTCCTGTAGGGAAAAGTCTACACAACAACCAGATGGATGGCTACAAAACAGTTTACAGACATTCATGGTCACCACAGGTAATGCCAGCTGTCTTTGGTCACCTAGCACCACCATGAGGTTGACTTTTCTTCATTTAAAGGTTAACCTAAGTGACTAATGCACAGCTGTACCTTTTGCTTAGTGCGGTCTGTTATTGTGTCCAAGGCAAAGTCTTGCTCCAAGGTCTCTATAGTGGGCAGCGTCAGGTCCCTCTTTATACAACAAAGGCATCCTTCATGTGGGTGTAGGGTCACAGCACAGCACCCTCCCCTACCGGTCTCCCATCTTTCTATCCCTGTCCTCTTAGCAAATTGTTGAAGCTCTTCATCTGTATACTCAAATAAATGTAGATTGTAGGTAAGTGCTTCGGCAACAAGTCACCTCTTGTAATGAATATTACGGGATAAGTCTTCTCACCTTCTTCTCTGTAGGGTGCTTTCCATATTGCCATAACAGTTAGAATAACCATCTGAGCCTGTCAGTGGACAGAACAGGAACTTGTAGTGGACGTAACCTGACTGCATGAATTGCCCTCGCAGCATGGTGGTTGCAGCGCTCTCTCTCAATACTGGAACAATTTACAAAGTGTTACACACAAAAGCATAAGAAAATAGAACCCGGGATGAAAAGTTCTCCCGCAATTCATTGCAAAGCATACATGATTCAGAGGGTCAAATTTCAAGGCGCCATGTTTTGAAGATGTAGTATGTCCAAATTCTATGCATACTGTATGCAACAGTATATACTTTGTAAGGGCAGCTGCAGTACGTACTAGACGTGAAAAGAAAAAATACAATATTTGGAACGCAGTTTATCTGTTCTGTCAGGTGAAATGCTTCCTATATAAGCCGCTGACACATTTGACACTAAAAATGCCCAACTTTGATGCCCGCCAGTGGTAGTATTAAAATGACATTGTGGCACCACAATGGCTTGTGGCGTCAACACTGAATCATAGCATACTGCTGGTGAAGGTGATTACTTGTGTGGGAAACTGAAATTTTATTTCCTGCACCTAATCTCATTTTAAAATCTTACTGTCACTTCAGTACCCTGCAGATTATATCTTATCTCTGTGACAGTTTATGATTACCATCAGTTAAAAGCTTTTCATGTGTGCATATAGCAGAGAAAGAGAGAAGATAGAAAAGGACAGACAACTTAAATTGAAACTGCATTACATGCTCTATTTGGCTGCTTGTCTGGAAAAAATGCAAATTAATATTGCTTAATAATGGGGAAGTGCAGTATTTTAGAATTTTTTTTTAAATCTATTAAATTCTATGCTATATTAAAGTAATATAGCCGAGCAAATCCTGCTCTGCTATGCTGGCGTGTTGCCTTTCGTATGATCTTACTTTAATTAGTTTTGGACATCCTAAAATGTCTCTAATAGGTATCAACAGACTACAATAGTCTATTTTAAGCATTTTTCACACATGCGCAGAGCGAAACACAAAGCTGTGAAATCAAACTGCCAACAAACGCCTGGTAATTCAAATGTAGGTGTTCAAATGTACTGCTTAACTTCATTAAAATAAAGGGAGAAAAAGCTTCAATTTCACATGAATTTCACATCTTGATTTAACAGTCTCAGCTAATTTTACAGATAATAGATCTCACATCTTAAAAATAGAAGAGTTTTAGACACTTTTTTCCCACTCCCCAATTTTTTGTTCAGTGGGAGAATTGAGCTTGTCCTGCTGGGATTTTATGTATGGGCTTTAATAGAGCGGGCCATACACAGCTATTTAAAGCACACAAATAGCCCGCTGTATATGTGTTTTGAATCTATATATGTATCTACATCCATTGGCCAGTTGCTTTGTGTTTTTTTGTTTCACTTCACACAGCCAACATGAAAACTATGAAGTAACTCAATAATTTCAGTATATTTCTACTGTCAGTCAGCCTGCTGAAGGCAATTCAGCCAGCCGCTGTCCTCTCAGCTCCTGCAGACAGAGACCGAGATGCTGCAGACAGACAGCAGGAGAGTTAAGCGCCCAAACAGACCGGGAGTCTTGATTAATCAATAAACATACGCTAAATTAGTTGAAAATACATATACAGCGGAATATTTGTGTGATTTGAAC
>CAFUXE010000313.1:90844-101453 GCA_903364295.1 Serranus cabrilla
TTTTAAAATTAGGCCCTATGTTCCCACAGCTCTATGTTCCCACATTTCTAAGATACTTTTTAAAATTAGGCCCTATGTTCCCACAGCAGGGTTAGGGTTAGCAGGCAGGGGTAGAAATATGGGACTATAGGGTCTAATTTTCAAAAAATGTGGTGAAAAAAAAACATAGGGCTGTGGGACCGGGAGTGTGTCTATGTTCCCACAGCTCTATGTTCCCGCAGCCCTATGTTCCCACAGCTCTACCCTAACCCTGCTGTGGGAATATAGGACTGTGGGATCATTTTTTTTTGGACAAAAATCGACATACTATAGTATACAACTATATAGAACTGCAACAATGATAAACACAAGACGGTTACATTTGCCAATGAGATTATTTATAGGGGAATCAGCATAAACATTAATTCACTTTCATCCTATTGAATGTTTTCCAGCACAGAGCAGCAATTCAAGTGTAACAGTTATCCAGCATTATTACATTTGTTCAAGAGCATTTATGAAAATCCATATAGGAATATCAGTACTTAATTATAAAAATAAAAAAAAAGGTTAATCTGAAATTAAGTAAAAAAACAACCTGATTGACATGACAGAAGAGCATTTGATAGAAAATATACATTGAAAACAGTGAAAGAGCATTTGAGACATTGAAATATGTACCAATCAAGAAGAGTTCTTATATACAGAAAAAAAACAACACGTAAAAACATGAAATGAGTGCACGTACAGCAGGACCTGTCAAGTAAGGTGTAAGGACGGCTTACAGAGAAAGGATGGAGGTTTGAAGCATGTGAAATGTTTGCTTTGCCTTTTTTTCTGAGATATTTAAAGTACTTGTGACATTTTTACAGAAAATGTAATCTACAATTTTCACCCCAGCCTTGTAGATTTTCCCTCATTTGTTATAATTAGTTGTTTTTTTATAGTTACACATGCAATCATCAGCTGAAGCTCAACTACAGCATTACCTTTCTAAGCAAACCCCTGATATGTTCATTGACATTAAGACAAAAAAATATACATTTAAGATTAGGCTCTGCGTTGCCTAGATTCAACATTATAATGACCAGTCTATCAAAAAGTATTCATAAAAAAAGTAAATGCATCTTTGCATTGGAAAAGTCAATCTCATTAAATTACTTAACCTGTCTGGAGGCCAATTAATACCAAAAAATGAATCTGAATGTCTTACAGTAGAAACTAATTAAAAAGTAGAAATGTACGGTGCACTTTGATCATTAACTTTTTCAAAACCTATGATGTCAACACCTAATTACCTAATAATACTTGAACGCATTGATTCAGTTTAGCTACAGAAACGGCAATGTCTGTCAAAGCCATCTCTGCTTATTAGACCTTTCTAACATACAGCATTTTAGTAGAGAAATGTACCAATACACAATTTTTAAACAACAATTCATATTAAGAAACATCAGTGGTTCTTTTAGTGTTAGTGCATCATCATTTTCTTGTACTTTGTTCAAGTTTCCTAGCAAAACAGTAAAAATGTATTTGGTTGTATTTTTCAAAAGTGCCAATTCAACCATACTCATTTATCATTTGCATTTTGAAAACAGTTTGCAATGTTTTGCCACTAAACCAAGCAATCTGGCTACATACCACTAGCTAGAGTCAGTGACAATGTCCTATTATTAACATTATTATTATTATTATCATCATTATCATTATTATGCGTGTATTTGTATGAACTGACCCTTAACATTATTATCTTGGTTAAACAGTGCTACAAAATCCAAGTAACCATTTTTACCATTCATCGTCATGGTTACCTTGTGTGACCAGACTTGAGGTCAGAGCACCATTCCAGCCACGTTGCTCCTTGTCTCATGATGCTGAGGTTGAGATGTGTTTACAGCCTGAAGTGTAGTGCCAGTGGTGGCAGTTTATGCCCTGAAACTCCAGCTCCTCTGAAAGGGCTGGAAGGGTTTCTTGAGGTTGAAGAACATGAGATGAGGTTTGAGGCGTGGGGCTTTCTCAGGTATGACAGCAGCTTTGCTTTCCTCAGTGGGAAATCGATTGTGGTAGACGTCCGGGTATGACCTCTGGAACTGAAGAGGGGAGGATATGCATCATTACTGTACAGTATATGCACAGTAAAGATATACTGAAATGATGTTTGAAATGCGTATAGCCATACCTGTTTAAGCCTTTTCCTCTTGTCCTTAGCAGGAAGTTCCTTGTCTGCAATCAGGCCTTCCAGCAGCGCCTGCAGGGGTGTCTGGGTTCCTATCACCTTCTGCTCTTCAGAATCAATCCTGCTGATCTGTTTACAGAAAGCTGGAGATGCACTGAAGTCTGTATCTGAACCTGCATATTTGATCTGATGGAAAAACAAAGATATGATGGATAATTGTACATATTTAGTGATGAAATGGTATAACTATGATATACTGAATATTTGCTCTCCCTTTTAAACAAATAAACAACAAATAAACAAATAAAGTACAGAAAAGAACATTTTACTACATCATCATTGACAAAATAGTTATGAGCCTGAAATAAAACTCAAGGTGAAAAGCTCTTTCGTAAAAATATGCACCAAAATGTATAGAAACCAAACTCTGTACTCTTCTGTAACACAACACAGTGGGGGGCTGCTCCATCCTACTTGCTCTCCACAACAGTTTAATAAGCATAATTAATATAAAAAAGTAAAAAGGAATAAGAGATTTATTGTAGAGTGAGGTTACAGTTTTAAAATCTGATTTAAAGCTCTCCAGTAAGATGAAATCATGTCCTCGGTCCTATTCAGATCGTGAGATGTTTAAGCTTACGCAGCCACTGTTGGAATAAAACATTAAATCAATCAGGCCTTCATTTGTAGGCCAAACAATGTGGAACACAGACTGTCAATACAGTCTGCCTTCTACAATTTCTGATGTGCCTGCCAGAAGAAAACACATGCACATGTCAATATGAACCAACTGTGCACAGAGGAATAGAATAAAAGGAGAAGGTCCCCTATCACTCCATGAAGGCGATCAAGAGGACAGGCACAAAATCATTAAAAAAAAAACTGTTAGGCGGCCTGTCTCAGTTCTGTACTCCAGCATCACAGAAGTGACTCTCGTTAACAGATTAACATCAGACTTTTTTTTATTTCTGCACAAAACTGTCTCTGAGATTTCCATCTGATACCACCTCCCTCCCCCAAATGTGTGTAATCCTGCTCCTGTGGAGAGTTTTATACTGAAAATTTGTATGCTAGATGGAACACAAACGTTACTATGGTGACTATAGGGTAACCTTGGGGAAAAAAGGAGAGGAAGAAGGGTTTACCTATAGGTTTGGCTTAAAGCAGCGGGGGCTGAAGGGAATAGAAAACCCCAAGGACTGTGGCCTCACGTCTGATATTGTATGGTGTTTGCCATAGCAACAGATATGAACCAGATACAGAAACACAGGAACCACAGGCTTCAGTGCAGCAGTGACAGCATTAGTAAATATCAAATGTGGTAATTTGTTTGTTTAACGTATCATAACGTAACGTATTGTTTAACCCCTTAGCGTTTTGACCTTCTTGACCTCTGATGTCAAGATATCTGAATGAAAATAGGTTCTATGGGTACCAACAGGCTATTCAGTACAAATGTGTTACTGGCAGGCCTAAACAACTAAACAGGGTTATTGTCTCAAGCAACATGTTTTTCCACTTATGTGGCTTTTACTAATATGAATCTACCAGTGACTGTGCCACATTTCTACCCTAGGTGCTGGTCTAAATGATGAAACCATCTGGTGCCTTGTCTTCAAAATGGTGCAAAGATATGGTTTGGTAACCACGCATCCATTCATTATTACATTGTTATTGCAGAAATTGTACTGACTTGAACTCTTTTGAGGTGGGACAGGTGCTCCTCGACCTGGTAACGCAGTTTGGAAGGAACTTGGAAGATGTTGTTGTGGTGCTCCATCATGAAGGTCACCAGTTTGGTGGCAAGCAGTTCGTCCAAGTCCATCTCGTCCACTGAGCCCAGAACGCAGTGTGAGAACGTCTGCACCATCTGGACAGAGATCACAACAGCATAAGGATAAGAAACCAACTTCCAGCCACGTAATACCCAAGTACCCAAGTATTGTTTGTATACACAATATGATGAGCACCTGTTGAATAGATACACAGCAATAGCCCCAGACCAAACACAACCTTTGTGAAACTAAGGATATGTGAATTTTGTAGGCATGCAGTGTTAGAGACTGGGCTTGTTTTGAGCCTTGAAGCATTATCTAGCCGGCATAACAAAAATATACTAAATTATTTGGTACTGAAACATCAAGATTACATATGCCTGTTCTAAAGGATGCCAATGGACACAGGGTTCTACATTTCTGGTGTACACATAGAGTACTATAAACACCTATAAAATAAAATCTAACATAATAGAGTTGCAACAAACTATAATGATAAAAAAATCTTATTCAAGGTTCACATACTGGTAGCATTTCTTGGGGGTTTTACACTTTTACACTGAAGTCACATAGTTTCAGTGACTTTACTTGAAGTATATGTTGCTTATGTATAGAAATTAGCATTTAAAAACTTAAAATCTTAGTTCCCCTGCAGGAGTGTTCCCTATGGTATTGCCTAGTGTTTACTATTGCACCATGCTTCTTTGGAGGTTAGTATTTATGTAGCTTCTAACTGAATCACTGTGATTTGAAGTTTAGTTTGTCTCCTGCATTCCTGTTTGTATATCGGAGTTATTTAACAGTGCCATGGTGGCTTTCAGCTTTATGAGAGCTATTTTGGAGGAACTTTTATTCTGAAGAATATAGGAAATTAAATGTGTTAGTGGATATTTGTTAGTGGTTGTTCTGGGTTGATAAGTCAAAACTTAGGAAATATATGTCTATATATCTTGCTATTTCTACCACATGTGCAGATGCAGACCACTGTGTATTCTAATCCACATTTAGGAGGAGAAGATTGTCTACATTCCATTGATTTTGAATACGCAGCAGGGATTCTGGAAAAATACTTCCCACAGCTGCTGTCTGCTCCTAGGCCTGCATGTTGGTTTGCATGTCCTGCGTTAGGTGTTCACTTGAAATATCGACATACAAACTGCGGCAAACAAAGCCTCTCTTGAACAATATAACAAGCTTAAGGCAGTATTAATAACAAGACTATCATATTTGGTATTACATTGTGTACTTAATATATAATCAGACTTTCCAACAATCCCAGTATTATTTGAGTTATTACAAAAGTATGTAGCAAATTAACGGTGTACCAGTGTGCGGGTAGCAATGGTGTCATTGAGTGCAGGCAGGTTGGGATTCTGGCAGACCCTGGCCATGAGACGCAGTAGCAGCTGGAGGCGTCTTCGGTTGGGTGGCGGCAGTAGGAGACAGCTGACTTGAAGAGCCTCAGTGGCTACCTCCTGCTCGTGCAGCAGACCTGCAGAGAAATGAGGCGAAAAGAGTTCCTTCTGAGGGCAAACAAACAGGCTCGACACAAAATGAACAGCAGCAACTGTTGATCTGTAGCAGGAGACTAATATCAGTAGTGGATCCATACGGTTAATCACTCACTGAGAATGTTGACAAACACTTCATATAGATGGAAAGTCAGCAGGGGTTCTTTGAGCCTCTGAAAGTAATCTGCTACTGTTCTGAGAACATCTCTCTCAAAACCCGGGTACACTGGCTGTTTACTTTCATTGCCGTTAGGCCCTGAGAAAGAGGACACAAGCAGTGTTTATTGCTTCACACAAATCAATGACAAATACACAGTTAACCTCAGTTAGTTTTGAATACATGCTCATTAACAAGCTAAACTTAGAATTACACTAAATGCATACATTCACATACTGTATAAAACAGTTAAAATCCCACTCCAGACATGTTTTAACGTTTGAAAAAAATACTCTGCTATGACATTTAACATGTTTTCCACATAAAAAGTAAGAAAAGAAATGGGAAAATTGCACTCCCAGCCACAAAGCAGTCGATTTTTTTTTTTTGGAGTGAGCATAAACTGTATACTTACAATTGGCGAGGCATTTCATTGCTGACACCACCCAATATGGCATGTCCTCTGGAGAAGTGAAGGGAGAATATGCAGGGTATTATATACAAGATGTAACAAAACTATTGTTCTATTAATTGTGAATGAAATGCATCTTACCGGCTTTGTTCTCCAATATGACTATTCCTGTCTTATTAACACTGAATACATTGTGAACAATGTGCTTGCCGTTCACATGCGTTGTGTTCAAAACTCCATCCAATGACTTAAGGCCCAACGCTCTCTGTAAACTAGAACAGCAGAGTTGGCATTAAGTATGCAGTGGTTCCCAGACTGGCTGCAGTGCCTTAATAACAATTCAAAACGTTTTTAACACCAGCAACATTTATAGTAACTCCATTTCAGCTTAAAACTTAACAGACAGATTTTGGCTTCTTCTGGAAAACATTCACATCACTGTCCACATTCACTGTGGTACTGTGCATGTGTGTGTTCTGACTCTCATCTAGATAAAAATGTCACATTAAAATGCCAGCAAACTTTTTTGTTTTGTCCTTGCTCACCTTAAATACAAGCCCATTTAAAATTTGAAGCAAATAAAATAATTAACCTATCAGTATTTGTTAATTGTAATCATTGTTTATTTATTTTAAGTTTAATATTTATCTTTTAACTTGCAGAACACTTGTTGGCTGGAATTTTGGGCATTTGAGAATAGGCCTGTAATTTCATATTATGTAATATTAAATCTAATTCATAAAACGGATAAATATTAGTGTGCATACTGTATTTGCATTTTGTCTAAATGGTTGCCATGACAAAAAAAATAAAAACTTTTTGCAGGGGTGCCATGGTCTAAAAACGTTTGGGAACCACTGATCTTAAGCAAAAGATACAAACCAACAACAGTGTAAATCTGTAATAAGTAATGTAAGGGAGTTACATACTGTGCAATTGTCATCGATTTCCAGATGTGGTCCACTTGCTTTGGAGTTATCTCTTTCCTGCGTATGAGCTTGCATTCATGCACATCCCCAATAGCCACACTGTGTCTTTTATTCCACAAATCTGAGGTCTGAACAAAAAGGGATGGAGACATGAATAAATAGGTTCCTTTTTTACACTGAGTTAGCAGAAACATAGAAAACTCTGTAATAACAATCCAGTACACCAGGCTTGTAATACAGTTAAAGGTTTTCTGTTAAAAATTCTACTTTAGAAAAAGAATTGTGGTGATCATACAGTAATGTTTTACACTGTAACTGGAGGGTTTGTACAGTTTTTTTCTCCATATATTGAAATGTGGAGTACAAATATGAAAGTCACCCTTAACAGTAATCTGTCCAGCACAACACAGACATTTCCATAGAACCAAGCTTAACAAAGAAACATCTACAGTACAAAAAATGAGTGTAAAGCTATCATTTCCGTTGGGCTTTTGTACTCAAATGCATTGCACAGAAATTTGCTTTTCAATTTTTCAGTGTACTGCATGACTTGCATAACTGTGAGTGTAAAATGGTGTAAATGACCACTCAAAGTCGTAATTTATACAGGGAGGATACTTAAAATGATCTTATCTTGCCATTTGCGCTCTATTAAGTTGGCATATGCTTACACACTTCAAGCACAGCATCATTCAAAGTAAGCAGCAGGGGAGATGAAACCTCCCCGTCTCTTTCTTACCATGACCGCTGACTTAGGGGGTGCAATGTTTTCCCGCTGAGGCAATTCTTCGTAGTCATCCCAGCGAATGAGTCTAGGAAGGTCACTGCTGTCTCTCAACACTGGCCTTGTTGGAAAAGACTTCAAGGGAGACAGTGTGGGGAACCTGGAGAGAAAGACAACAGCACTGGGCTCAGCCGAAGGGGAAAAGGGCAAATGGTGAAGATGCAACAACAATTTCAATGATGACTAACAGTGCAGGATGACAAGTCGTACCTGTACAGATGGCCACTGTCTTCAAAGTCCTCTGTCCCATGGCGTCCCTTGACGTCTTCAATGACATGGGCCTTGAGGAACTTTCTGAGCAGCTGCAGAGTCTGGTAGCGAGTCACCTCAGGCCCAAAGTTGTAGTTGCGCCTCAGCAGCTCATGCAGATAATCCACGGCCTCGGATCCTGTGAAACTGCAATCGTAGTAGCGGAAGTTTGCCCAGTGCCTTCTCAGCGGCATGCCTCCCCGGAAGAGTTTAATGGTTTCATTCCACTGTATAAAAGAAGACATATGTGACATAGAGAGACAATAAGGTGTGATAAATGTTGTTTATCACAGATGGCAATATTAAGAGTTACTTTGCAATTTTGTGTCATTTACTTGTATATAGGACATGAAGTTACTAATCTGATAGAGTCCAGATAACAGCTGTTCTTCATTTTATATATAATTTATATTGCAACACCAAATCGGTGCACATAAGTCACCGCTGTCTTTTTTAAAGGTGATTACAGTCACACACAGGATCCAGGCTACTCTCATCTAGTCATCAAAATGACGGAAGATATTACAACAAATGGAACATTATATCCTCATAGTGTTTTAGATGGTGCAGAGGTTATATCATTAGATCCCACAAAGTATACATGGGCTGGCGAAAAAATGATAAAGGTTGATACAGAAGATAGAGAAGTTTTCTACACATGGTTATGGCAAACCCAGGAGAGTTAATTTTACTGTTTACAGCAAATACTATCCATTCTGGCATGTTTGAATTTTGAAAAGAAAAAAACAAAACAAGAAGTTAGCCTTGAGCTCATTGTAAAAGGGAGAGGGATGGTCTTTTACGACAACACGAAGCAAAACATGGTCACATTCTGCAGAGAGAAACAAGAGCGAAGAGTTTGCATGTCTCTCAACCTCATAGGTTTTTTGGGGCATCGGTTGAAATTTTATGCATTTTACTACTCTTTTCTGGAATAAAGGCTTTAGGGGGTCACTATAAACTATAATGAACTTGTAACATTTGTTTGTTAAGAATACACTTGAGTAAAATGTATTTTAATACCAGGTGGCACACATGCAATGCACGATAGCTGAACAGGACAGATAGAAGTCACATATTAGATGAATAAACTAGCCTGAACAGACAAAATAGTATGTTAATTTTTGTTTTTCAAATGCAATGACAATCTACTCATATTTGCTGATTTAAAAGTGCTTTTCATATTTCTTGACACTGAATAGGCCTTTTTCACATTTTAACATGTTACAGTAAGAAAGGCACAGGTGCAAATAATAAAGTTAATGGCTGAATTCCTGCTTTGGTTTCAGGGTCCTGCTAGTGTGCATGCATGCAGGCGGCTTAAGGGTGCACTTGAATTGAATGCAACCATCATTAGCATTATAACCAACACCTGTGCCTTTCTTAATATGACAAGTCAAAACTTGGGCTATGAAAGGCCTACAGGGTTTTCTAAACAACCTGGAACGGATGAAGTAGGTTGCCTGTATTCAGTTTTGCCTTTTAGAAATGAAAATGCAGCCTGATTAACACATGGTGCATTCTGGCATTACATGTTACAACATAAATATACAATGAGCTTAGCATTATTCTGCAATTTGCACAAATGTATACAGTAATGGAATGGAGGTTGTAGATGCCAAGACAAATGCAGTACGCTGGGAATACATGTAGAAACAGATATCAGTAAAAGTATGGTATGCTGCTTTCATGGAATTTAGAAGGAGCTGTTAGAGCTCAGGACACATGATGCATTTAACGCAATTAACACATTAGCACTGAACCTTGTAAATGCATGTAAACATTCACTCAATGTAAAAACACTGGAATACTCTTGCAAAAGAGGTGATTATAAATGCATAATAACACTGTTGCATAGCTCTCAAGAGTCGACCTAATATCCAGTAATGTATTGCAAGTTAAGGTTGACAAGTGTTCATGTTTCTGTGTTCTACTTATTCAACAGCAAATCCCCATTTCTCGACTAAAGTGAGCCTACTTTAAGGGCTGTTTTCGAGGCTTCCTTTTAGCGTGAGGGCATCATTTAAAATGCTTAAACTCTCCACTCGAGTACGTAAAACAACCGTTAGCTAATTACCTTTAATGCCGTTAAACTTAGAACTACGCAACGTTTGAAAGTACTTAGCGTTTTTGCATAATGTGTGAATGCCTAAGTTCGTAAGTAGTAATTTAACGTCCTTTACACATAACAAACTGGACGCATTCAGCTTAACTATATTACAAGGTTGAAACACATCCGAACAGTTTCCTTCAAACTATTACACACTCACCAGCTTGGTCGCCCTGTATGGACCCGGTCCAATGACTTTACCGTCCATTCTGAGAGTCAAAGGCCACTTCACTCGTATGAAATCATGAGTATATACAACTTTATAAGCTTTTCAAAAGCTTAAACTACGAGTGAACACCATAGACTGTGGTGAAAACAAGTGTCACACGAGTATATCAACCAACAGAAACGTTGCTGCCAACTTTGAATCTCCTGCGTCACATCATTTGAACGATGTGATTAGTCAGCGCGCTCGTCACGTGACCACGAGGAATGTGGCGTTCATGAATGGAGATGCAGTAGCAGAGCCCTTGAAAGAGAGAGTCGTGACAACGGAAGTTCAAAATGCTTACTCGTCACGTGATCCA
>CAFUXE010000314.1:0-51312 GCA_903364295.1 Serranus cabrilla
TTTTAAAACTATTATTAAATCTCATTTATTCTGCCTTTTGTGTGCGCGTGTTGAATATATAATTTTCACTTAAGGTCGTCAAGAGTCATAAAAACATATTTTCAGCTCTAGTCACTAAACTTTACATAACTAATCCTATTACTTAATAGCCATACATCACTTTCTTTGCATTGTGACAATTATAAAAGCTGGTGTTAGGAAAAACAACCCAGTGTTATTGCTAACATGGGGTTAAATCACTAGAATGATGAATATTATCAACGTGTATAAATCAATATTTCATGTGTGTAAGCTACATACCTTACTAAAATAATGACCTAAGTAATTTTTTGCCTAAATCATCATCATAAACATATTTGTTACTGTTTTTTGTCTTTTCTGAAGAACAAAAATGGCATGCAATTATTTTAAGAGGTTGTCGATATGAAACGTAGTGCTGCAGTTCCCCATCGCGACCACTGGAGGGCAGTGAACACATTCTCATCAACATTAAGAATCATTGAGCTTGTAGTGACTGAGAACAGCTGTGGAAAAAGTATTCAGAGCCATTACTGAAGTAAAAGTAATAATACCACAATACAGAATTACTCCACTGCTAGTTTAAGTCCTGCATTCAAAACTAACATGTAAAAAAGCATCAGCATCTAAATGACTCATCATGAATAATGGCCCCACACAGATTGTTATATTTGTTCCTAATATATTATAGTACTGTTATTTTAGATGCATTTATGTAAGTAGCATTTTACTGTTGTCCAGGCATGTTTACTTTAAACTACTTGATGAACTGTTATGTGGTTTAATATAAAAACGTGTAATCATTTCAAATGTATCTGAGTTTTTTTCATGTGAAATCTTGACATGAAAAGCTTGAAAAGCAGCTAAATGTAGTGGAGTA
The DNA here is from genome assembly GCA_903364295.1 of Serranus cabrilla. Lineage (NCBI taxonomy): Eukaryota > Metazoa > Chordata > Actinopteri > Perciformes > Serranidae > Serranus > Serranus cabrilla. Next base: position 899 of record CAFUXE010000314.1, read on the forward strand.
AAAAGTACAATATTTGTCTCTATATAATATTTGTAGTGGAGTAGAAGTATAAAGTAACATAAAATAATCTGATATAATACCAAACTTGAGAAAATATACTTAGTTAGTTAGTCTTAGTTACATTCCACCACCACTAGATGTCACCACTGGAAGAGGCTGTCTGTGAAAGAGGGCAAGGAAACAGCCATGCACCAAAGTAATGTCCCAGTGGTTTTAATGGTAAGAAGAACCAAACTACCTGCTGTCAGATAGATAACAAAGACATCTTTTATACTATATTGACCAGTTCATTGATATAGCACATGTATTAATTGTGAAATAATATTGGAATGTATTAGCTGACGTTAATTATATATTACATTCAAGAAGACGCTATTTACCCATTTACAAACATTTTTTGTTTTACAATGACAACTGAGCAAATAGCTACCAAATGCAGATGAAGGACATGAGATGCAGCTGAAAGCAGAAATCTTGAGAGTGTACCTTGAAATGAGAACTTTTTTCTGGATGGAAACTCATCATGTCTTTCTGAGTGTTGAGCACATTTTCAAAAATTTGAAATTAGAAATATATTGTTTTTGATATGATTCACGTGAGATTATTCCCGATCAGGTCCTGACCTCGCAAGTCACAAGTAAGTCCAAAGTCCTAAACTTTGAGTTTTGAGTGCAAACGAGACAAACAGACAGGCAGACAGACAGACAGACAGACTAACATGCTATAAAACGTTCTGCTAACTGATATTGTGTCATCACTATCTGTGTGTCGATGCTTAACAAGAGGAGTTTAAATTTGTTGACAGATATATAAAAACATAGAAATACCTGTTCATCGCTCCATTATAGTGTGATATTAATACATTTTTAATGGTTTAAATACTGCTGATAATGCTGATTGGGAGATTCAAGTAAAGTTTTATTGAACTGAATAAAATAAATCCTGTTGCCGTTGGCAGCTGTAGTGCAAACTCACACAAACAGTCATCAGTCAGCCTCTGCAGGGTTCAGTCCCAGGGCCACCTGTGGCCAGCGAACACTGATCTCCACTCTATTATTCCATTAATGTCTATTTCTGCTCCCACATCATTCTCACGTCCCCACCTGCAGAGGTCAATACAAACACTCCCAGCAGGCTATTGGTTTCACCTGTCACATTGTATTAATCCACCAGGAACAGAGCAGGAAGTTATTGCGGGCCATTTGGATGCGGCCCAGTCTTTCTCTCCCTCTTTATTTCTCCTTTTGTCTTGACCTCTGGTTTTCCCACGATTGTTCAGCAGCAGGAAGCTCAACTTGTCTGAATATGAGGGAACCTGACCATCTGTTGGCAAACACACACACACTAACACTCACACATGCGTCACAAGAGGATCACTGCCATCAGTGATGGTGAGCATTTTATATCATATCTACCATTGTAATGTAATCAAGTAGATGTATAAAAAAAACTGAAATATGTACAGTAACATTCCATCAATAGTATCACTGCTGCTTCTGTTATCAGTGATAATACACACAGCTGGCAGGTACAGATCAAACACAGTCTGCAGTGTATTGTGCTGTAATCGTCGTGCAGCAGGCACCAAACCAGCGTGTGCACACAGATTTGTGGCAACAGGTGAAAACAAAGTCTGTGGGAACAGGCAGATGTAGGAGCAGCAGGAAATGAAATAGAAGAGGGTTTAAAAAGAGTCATTTCCTGCTGTATTAATATTCACATGGTGACACATGGTCATTGTTTTGGTGGTGTGTGTGGAGTGAAACAGTGGCTGCAGGTTGAAGAGATGGCATACACGGGTGCTCCCATCTGTACTGGTAGAACAGAGTCACCTACCACAGTCGGTTTGAGAGAACGCCGTGGTACTGGGTAAGATAGACTGTTCAACCAATCAGAGAGCCAGAAAAAGCTACTACACTTGAGCAAGGTTGGTCAACGGGGACTTTGTATACTGCTCGTGAAATGAGGCTGCTCTGGAAATGAATAAATTACTCGTTTTGAGTACAAATAAGCTGTGGATATTTATGGTGAAGATTAAGAAATGTTTTCTTTCCTGAGTGGGGGTGGGACAGTTTTTGTTGTTTCTACCTGCATATGACAAAGTAAACACAGCCTGAGCAAATAACCCCTATATTTCCTGTTAATTCCCTTAAATCCCCCCAGTTATCCCATTGAATGTTTCTACCTTAAATATTCCCGTCTTTTTACAACCAATTCCAAAGTTTTGGAAATAGTGCCCGGATAATGTGAGATGGAAAGGGACCTAAATAAATTAGGTATTGCCATCACTGTGTCTGTCTTTGGATTGGTAATTTCTTTGGTTTGGGCTTTCCAGTTTTCAGAATTTATATTGTCATTTTTGGATTTTATTTAAAAAAAATTGTGCTTTGGTTGGAAAGGACAAGCATTTATAGTTTGCTAATCCAAGACTCAAAACTTGGAAATATTTGGGGGCGTCCCGGTGGTGTCTCTCACAATCCACAAAAATATCTTTAAAAGACATTACAATATTTGTATCATCATAAGAGATAACGACATCCTGACTTTTGACCCTTCACAGTGCCTGCAGTGTGCTTACACACCAGCAGTTAACCTGGTCCTGCATGTTGTCAAACTGATTTATTCTGGAGCTTCTCTCGGTGTTAGCGGGTGCAGAGCTGCTTGGCTGTTTGATTGTTTTAGCTGCTTGTTTTTCCTAAAATGAGCCGCAGGAAGTCTTTCCTGTTTTGAACGCACTATGAATAGAAGAGGATTGTGTTTCTGTGTGTGTGCGTGTGTGAAGGAGAGAGAGAGAGAGATGGGGCAAAATTTAGGAAACACCAATTTTGTTTTTTTATATTGACTGAGGATGAAATGATTCCTCACATTTCTGTGCATTTAACTTCACATGATAGATACAGTTGGAGCGATGGCAGTGTTAGAGAAACTCATTGTGGTGTTGAATGAATGAATTCATCCTTTTGGTCCCTCTCCTATTCATCCTCCTCCTTTCTGCTCCAGGAAACAGGACACAGTAAACTTCCAGCTTCTGTTTCTCTCACTTCCCAGTGGAAGTAGATTATGTGGGAAGCACTTTGTATGTGTGTGTGTGAGCATTTAAGTACTGGAAAAACGGACCTCCTGACCCTTTCGTGCCTCCTTCTCTCTCACGTAGAAGACACAAACTGTTTATATCATCAACATAAATCTAGATCTGTTTTGCGGTGACACAAACACATCCACATCCACACAAGCCCTCACGCGTGTGACTCAGACACACCTGGCTGTCCCACGTCAGTTTCATTTTTCGAAACTCATTTTTCCTGTGTTCACGCTCCGGATCAGTGGATTCAGATGGCATGGTGGCGGCTGAGTGGCCATGAGTCAGTACAAAGGGAGACAAGCTGATGATAATAAAGATTAGAACACACGCCACAGTGCCAGCTAATTTCAACACTTTTTTTAAATCAAAGAATGTGAAACTGTAAACCGCCAAAGCAAACCAAACAAAAAGAGAAATGGAAGTATTTCCAGAAACAAAGATTTGCAGCATTGAGGCAGTTTTTTGGCAGCTGTAAGCTGGCAATTAAACCACAAACAGATTTGATTCAGGCTCGTCCACCTTTCCTGTTCCTTTGCAATGTGTTTTTTGTGATAAAGCTTTAAAGCTTTAATCTCAGTCATTAGCTTGATTGGTAGACTAAATTGTTTGTACCTAATGAAATCTCTGTGTGGTGTGGGTGCCATTCGCTGTGGTTGAGTGGTCAAAATACAAGCCAGGAATTGAGTTTCACTCAGGAAGCAAGAAACTTAAAGAGATTTTCACAAATTTTGTATATTTTATTACAAACATTACAACAGTGTACAACAAGCACAGCAGCACTGTGAATATAAAACCGTATTTACAGGAGGGAGAAGACAAGTCGTGGGCCAGCAGACTGCTTCTTACTTTATCTTTGTGTAAACGTCCTTAAACACACACACACATATATATACAGTATATACACACATACATATACAGCACAAGCAAACACTAGCTGGAATGTAAACTGGAGGACTCGGACTCTGTGGTCGTGGAGGCCCCCGGACGTCTTCTTGGTAAAATCTTCAAACTTGAGGCTCGGCTCAGAGTGAGGGCTCTGCGGGCTGAACTCTTGAACCCGGCTCCCAGGAAGGCGTACAGCAGTGGGTTCAGGCAGCAGTGTGCAAAAGCCATGGGCTCAGCCACTGCCAGCCACACGCCCAGCACGGCCTCCAGGCCGCAGCCTCGGGGCAGGACCTCCAGACGCAGCAGAGTGTCCACAGAGATGCCCGCTCCGTAGGGCAGCCAGCACACGAAGAAGCAAAGAACTAAAGCGATGGTGGTTCTGACGGCTCGCCGCTTCTGCCTCTGACCCCCAAGCGGGCCTCGGGTCAGCCTGGTGACGATGACACAGTAGCACACTAAGAGGACCAGACCTGGGATCACCAGACCCACCAGGACCAGCTGAAGGTGGAAGACTGCAACCCAGATAGGAGCATTGTGTGCTGGGTACAGTCGCTGGCACAGCGTGGCTCCCTCGCCGCCTTCCTGAGTCCGGGCGAATACCAAGTCAGGCACTGCCAGGAGGCCAGCAGGCAGCCAAGCCCCTGCAGGGAGAGAAGAAGAAGAGGTAAGGGACTGTGGGAGTGAGGAGTGGGTAAGAAGGAAGAACAGCTGTAAAAGTAGAAAAGAAAACAAACCAACACTCACCTACGTAAACCAGTTTGTGAGCCAGCAGCTGCCTCAGCCCGCCGGTGTTAGTGTCCGTGGCTCGGACCACAGCCAGGTAGCGGTCCAGGCTGATGAACGCCAGGATGAGCACGCTGCCGTACAGGTTGACTGTGTAGATAACGTGCACTCCGACACAGGTAGCCGCTCCAAAGCGCCAGTCCGCCAAAGCTGCGTCCACGGCCCAGAACGGCAGCGCCAGGACAAAGAGCAGATCAGCAGCTGAGAGATGGAGGCGATACCGGTCTGTGAGGCTGCACTTTGACCTGAACAGGAGAGGGAATCAGGAAGTTCTTATTGGTTCTTGTCAAGGACACAAAAAGAGGATTTTGATCAGATCAACCACTAACTCCCAACCCATCCTCTCACCTGCGCTGGCAGCCCAGCACTATGACGACCAGGCCGTTTCCAGTGATGCCCAGGGTGAAGATGAGGGCATAGACCACAGGCAAGAAGACCTGCTGGAGGTCAGCAGTCATCACGTGCTCCACCTCACAGGGCTCCTCCAGATCCCCCCCGAGGTCACCAGAACCAGATCCTGAGCCTGTGTCATTGTAGTCGTAGTCGAAGACGATATGCTGCAGAGAGGATGTTGATTAATTGCAGGAAGCAAAAAAAAAAAAAGTAGCAAAAATTGATCCCAAAGATAAATTTGTGAATTTACATACAAGCATCAACATTTCACTCCACATCACTGCTGATCTTACCTCATAGTACGACATGACGGAGACAGTCCTGCTCCTCTCTCAGAGTGAAGTAGAGATTTCTGTCTACAGGGGATATATAGCTGCATTCATGCTCCTCCCCTTACGCTGCACACATCTGTGTTCCTGCTGAAACGTTTTTCCTGTTTTCGAGGTGTCAGGTGCTGATAGTGCTTCTATCACAGGATACTGTGCTGTGTGCGTGCACTGCTTGAATTGTTTTGGCCCTGAGACCTCTGGTTTGTGATAATCAGGGCCTATTGGCAATAGGAAAGACTGCAGACAATGTGTAATGTGTGTATGTGTGACACTCCAAACTCCATGCTCCGTTAAATCAGGACAAGCAGCAGGGGTTTGAGCTCCCACCAGAGTGTGCACATACTTGTTGTATTTGCGTCACGGTGTTATATGATGCATGTGTGCATCAACATGCATGAGAGGGAGACAGAGACACAGGGAGAGGAGAAGGAACGCTGCGCTCTGCAAGTGAATGTGAGGTGATTATCAGCTGTGTTCTGCTAACGTTCTGCTGTTAGACTGCCGAGTATCTTTCACTGTCAGTGAACCATGAGTGTGCATGAAGTCTCATGGAGTGTGAGCCTCGTCTTATTGGGTGTTACTATAATAAACAATAAGTTAACCAATTCAAAAAAGTTTTTGGGATGAATGTTTTTAAATGCATTATTAAAAAAGATTTTTTTAAATAAAGGAAATTCTATTTTACAAAACATCCATATCCTCATTGTGTCTTTAAATTAATGTTAATATATATATATATAAACTTTGCAAATAAAATAGCAAATACTGAACATTTTTGTTTTATTATTTTTGTTCCATCACAATTAATTTCCTATCTGCTTCAACTCACTTTTTAAATTCACGTTTTAAAGGGGACTTATGCTAATTTTATGCCCATACCTGATTTTTTGGTTTCTACTACAACACGTTTACAGTTCTGGCCCTGTTTATTCCTGTGAAAGTTGATCAGTGGTGCTCGACAACATTAGATATTCTCAGTGGATTGAGTATTTTGATACTTTAATATTTATTTATTAATAGAAATCTCCCTTTTTACATTATGAGACCTTTAACTGTGATTAAACTCTTATTTCACATGTGTGAAATGTGTCAGTCAACTGACACATTTCTTGGCTTGGCACTGAAATCTGACTTTAAATCCCGTCCTCACTCGGTACATTAATCCTGTAAGTAAACAACACTCACACATCCCCAAACTGTCAGTCAAACCTTCGAGACCCAACTCTAAGTCCCTTATCTCTTGCTTTTTTCCTCCTCCCTTCCTCTACACCCACAGCTATCAGCACCAACATACTGAGAATAACGTGCTGTGTAGAAAGACCTAAAAACTCAACAACACAGTGACAGTACGAGCTGTAGTGATTGGATTTATGCTGTATTAACGTAGACACTGTCCTCTCATTACAGGTATCACAAAGGTAAAACTGATCCATTAACTAAAGGCTGTATTCAATTTAGCTCTCCCAGGTTGTTATGATTAAGGGCTTGAGGTGGCAAGAACAAGAAGTTAAGTTTTGGCCAGGACACACAGACTAATCACAATTTCTTGGACACCACGCAAGAAAAAAGTTCTGCACAGAGGATGTGTCAAGAACAGAGAAATTATTTCTTCTCCCAGGGCTGCAAGAACAGAAAGACATCATTTTGTTCTTGCAGCCCTGGAAGAGAGAACGATTTTCTGTTCTTACAGAGTATGTAATAGCCTTCACTCGGACACTAAAAGATGGTTAATTATCTATCATCGTCTTTCAGGTCCTGTGGAGAAAAGGCTCACTACATGGCACAGGACTGAGTTATTGGAGTGCTGATTCCATCATTAAGTGGCGCCACCATGTGGCATAAATCCAACACTACCCAGAAACGGAATAAACTACAAACTGATTCCATGTTTACACAACCTGAGTAAATATTCATTAATTTAATATTCTCTATAAACAGTGATTTCTAATCAAACACAAAGTAATGTGATGCATCACTTACCAAATCCATACAACCCACTGAACGTATACAGTATGAGCTTTTTAGTTTTTGCCGTACACTTAATTTGGTCACTTTTCTAGTGTAAAGCTTTGACACTCAAAAGTTGCACTGAATTAGAATGTCATATTGAATCAGGGCACAAACATATGCTGTGCTCCTAACTTACTTTTTCTTTTTAGTGTGTACTGCAGGAACCCTTTCAAAATAAAGTCAGGACATGCTACTTTATCATAACATGGCACCTTCAACCTTGACCCTGTTCTTCTCCCCCTCGCAGTGGATTGTGGGTCAGAATATCTACACATGCATATCTGTATACTGTGCAGGTGGACCTCCTGGTAATTTTAGCATGGTACATTTGAATGACTATTTATTGGGACATACTAACTACCTTCCAATAAGTGTGTCATAACGCAGGATGCCAAAAGTACCAAGATGTCCAACTACCTTTGGTGCATTTTGCAGTATGCGAGCCAGCATTTTTTCTATTCCAACCTGCAGTCTTCTGTACAGCATATAGGAGCAAAAGGGTCAAAATTTATGTCCCAAGAACGTACTTTGTAAGAGCCGGTGCTCTGTCGTGCTCATGTATGCCTGCTGGTGATCAATCACAGGGACACAGCAAAAACAGCATTTAAGTAGAAACATTTATTTACACGTATCCGGTTGAATTGAATTTCAAATAAATATTATTTTAAAACTCAAGAAAAAATAAATAATGTGCAATAAAGTACTGCAAGCAGTACTGTGCAAACAAGGCCTCAGTACAGGAATCTGCCTCAGAACAGAACGATATCCACCATTAACCAAAAGCTACATGAGGGCTTCTACACGTCTCTGACACTGTAGCTGTAAGCTAGTTTCTTAGAAAAAAAAGTCCCTTTGTTAACTTTTCTCCTTGACGATCATGCTGCTGTTGCAATTCAACTTGGCAAGCAAGTCTCTGAAACTGCCCTTCCTTTTTGATACGTTTTGCTGTGTTGGGACTGTAGCAGTCAGATTGGTGTCTGCTTGGACTCCTGGATCACTGCCGCTCTCAAACCCGGGACTGCTGCCGTCACAGCTGGTTGGGTGAAGATCGCTCCTGTTGGTGCTGTGGCTGTGGCGGGGTCCGTTACTGTGGAGACGCTTCTGCTTTGCAACGCGAGGACTCTGAGAACCTTCTCTTGTCCTCTTCCTGCCGGTCTTCCTCCTTTCCTTTTTCACTGGCACCCTGACGCGCCGTCTCAGGTTCCTGACACAAAGACGCACCACATTCAGGTTCATATTTCATAAACAGAATAGTGGGGAACGTGTGATGGATGCAGACGAATGACCTCTGAAGGAACGGGTGCTGCCTCGAGCAGGCTGGTGGTTGTCCCTCTCCGACATATCGCACAGGTCCTCTTGCACCATTCAGGCGCCCGAGTCTTGTCGTAACCAGTTTTACATGGAACAAAATCTTCCTGACAAAACAGAGAGGTGCAGTTATAATGAGTTGACAGAAAGGCTATCACACTACCAGAATCTTAGTTTCAATATTTTTAATACATTTATACACTGAAGTAAACTGATTCATATTTTCACATTTCTTGCAGAATGACTATCACAAAAGAAAAGGGAAAGAATTAATAAAATACAAGAGAAGAGAGGAATATTCACAACTATGAAATAAAGTGACTGACATTTGTCACACAGAGGGGATCCATTGGGAACTATTTTGTTCAGTTTGGATTTTGTTGTATTTGTAAAACAGGTACTGATATATTGTAAGCTTTCATCCCATAAGTCATTGGAGATTTGTTGACTCATTTCTTACTCCCTTAGGTGGTTCTATTTTTAGGTGGCTAAATACATTATAATGCGCCCCCCCTACACAGAAGAACATATAGCTCTCTTGCTTTGGTAAAGTAGCATTTTGACGCTAAAACACACATACTGAGACCAAAATGTGTGTTTGGAGTTGAATAAATGATAAAACTATTGGGAAGATACAGAAGAATCTAAAAAAATAAATAATGGACCTGCTCTTCAATAAACATGTTCTTTAATTTAGTAAAATCAGACATTCAGCACCCCCATTTGAGTAGAATTTAAGGGTGTAATGATATATGATTCAGTACTGATTCATATATCATTACACTTGATTCAATGATCAGCAATCCAAAATCCTCAATGCAAAGTGACATTATTGATACATATTATCATCTTAACGATAAGCGTGGAATTTGAAATTCCCACACTATATTTACAGCCAGTAACCCCACGCACACGCACATGAACGCGCACACACACACACACACAACCAGTCTTACCCTTTTGTATTCTGCAGCCTCCTGGGTCTCCACTTCTTGACCAGGACCCACTGCTCACATGTCAGGGACTTAGGATCTGAAGAAATCATATTTTGCAGGTTGACGTGATAACTGGAAGGCCTAACTCAGGCATGTCCAAAGTCCGGCCCGTGGGCCAATTGCGGCCCATGTTCAAATTTCAACCGGCCCGCAACCTCTGCCATAAAATCAATAATATGCAGCCCACCTGCACTGTTAACCACGATATAAAATGCACACATACAAAAATTCTATTTTATATTACACCAGAAGATGGTAGTAGATCTTTGGGCATAGCCTACTTTTGCTGTGACCCTTTTTACCCCATTTCTTAAATGGCTACTGTAAGTAAAAAAGGGAAGGTTGACAGTGAGGTCCACCACTTCCAAGTGGAAATTAAGAGTATTTTCTCACTGACATATGAAACAACTGTGCATGCCTAATATGCCAAGATACGGTGTCTGTTTTCAAGGAATTCAATATCAAGAGGTACTACCAGAAGAAACATGCTAACTACGACAAGCTATCTGAGAATGAACGCAGCGAAAAATTGAATCAACTGGAAGCCGTTTTACTGAGGGTGAATTCATTAAAGACTGCGTTATGAAAATGGTGTAGAAAATTTGTCCCGAGAAGAAGCAAGAGTTTTGCCAATGTTAACATGTTTTCATTTAGAATAGTGATTTTGGTAAAAAAAATAAATAAAACAAACTTGTTCAGATTTATTTGTATTCTGTCTGAAGAAATTATGTGAATGTATGCCATTTACAATAAAAATTAATTGAATCATTTATTTGCATTTAATTTAGGCTGAATGGTCGGCCCCCACACAGTTTAACCTCGCCAAATATGGCCCTCTTTGCAAAAAGTTTGGACACCCCTGGCCTAACTAGAGAAAATGGGTCTCAAGAATTGTTATCAAGGGAAAGTAGTTATGATGATATACTACAATAACCACATCATAAGCTTTATCCTCTCTGACCGGTGACCACACATCAAGGACCACCAGTCTTTGTTTTCTTAAATACAATACATGTATCTTTCCTGTGTACTAGTAGTGTCTGTTTTAATGGCCCACAAAGATATCACCATGTTGTGTTGCTGAAACATATAATAAATGCACTCACCATTGTCCAAGGTTTTGTCTTTAACTGGTGCTTTCATTCTCTTTGCCTTCTTGTAGCGCGTCAAACACGTCTTACACAAGACCTGTGAGGTCCTGGGTCTCTTAGGAGAGTGTGGGATGGAAGGACCAGAAGCTATGCTTTTAACAGAGACACAGTCTTCATCAGACTCATCCAGTCCGTTATCAGCCACCTCTACGCGCGTCCCTTCATCCTCCTCGCCGACGCCTTTTGCATCATATGTATCGTTGATGAAGTCAATGAGGTCACGGCCCGTCTTCTCATCTGTATCTCCGCTGTTGCCAGCTTCTGTCTTCCTCAGCCGTTTCTTCTGTGTTTTACCCTTCAACCTGTGCTGGGTAACTTCTTCAGTTTGGGGGGGACTTCTCAGGGGGCTCCTCTTGGAGGCCTTTAATCGCCTCGAGGAGCGTTGGGGAGACATGGATGTTTTCCACTTCAGACGATATTCAAATGAGCTGAGACAGGGAGCAAAAGTTACTACCTGTGTAATACATTTGCATGTGACCATTAAGCTGCTAAGCTTTATATGATTTCCCAATTTAACTAAAGTCACAGGATGGAAATGTTTAGAAAGTTTTCATGTGATCTTACCTGTAATATTCTACTCTGATGGCCAATGACTGAGTGGAAGACTCCAAACTATCCGACTCATGCTCGCTGTCAGTCGCAGGCCTATAAAGACAACAAAGCAACTCTTTATGGCAGATAATCCAAACAGGAGAAGGGAAAAGATACAGCACAGTCTGACAAATGTCATCCTGTTCTTGTTAAATCTGCTTGTTGTATAAAACACAACCTGGCACATGCTTGGTTATACATAGCAGAGGTCTAAGCTCAAAAGATCTAATCAACTAGTTTTAATCAGAGTTCCGACACCTTTTTCAGCTAAATTTACGCACTTTTCAAAAAATAATGAATACTCGGCATACTGATCATTGCATTTCTTCACCACACGAAATAAATTGTTATTGTGCTTAAAACAACCAGAATGTAAATTTCTAGTAGTTGTGACAGAAGTATAAAACGGGTATCTTAACAAAGACTTACCACTTGAACAGTATGTTTACGTGATATGTACTTATAAAATATGTGAAAAACGGTGTTCAGTATAAACAAAGCAGAAAACAATGATAAATCGACTAAAGAAATCGTAGAGTAGGACCAAACGGTTAATTATTTGCCTCCCTGAGCCCCACAAAAAGCACACTGACACTGCTGAAACGATACTTTAACCAAAGCTTAACTGTTTGTCAGTAATCTTGTCTTAGGTTTTAAACAAGGAAAACATTCACCGTACATGAAATACTACTTTAGCTTCTTGTTTAAGCTAGGCAGACGAAAACACCGTAAACAACCATCATCAACCAAAATCAGCACTGAGACTCGGTTATCAATTAAACACTTACTGCTTCTCATATCCTTCATCCACCATTACATGGTCTGTCATGTTTAGAACTGTTTTTACAGAAGTCTAAATCTACTCATCTCAAGTACCGCTAGGAGCTTACTTTTTAACATACTGGCTCGTTCCCGATAACGCTCGAGGACCTCGGGCCGTGTTGTGTTGTGGGGCTCGAGGGAAACATCTGAAAAGCGCGCGGCAAAACTTAAGGGCGGAAGCGCGTTGTCGATTCTCCTTCTACTCCTTTCTGACCAAAATAGAAAAAAATGGAGCGCTATCGCCGCCAACTGGTCAAGCGCCTAAAACGCCACGTTGAACTGTGCCTACAAGAATATGGCCAATCTCGTTCATTTATGCCTCCCAGCCAGGCCACATGCTATTGTGCCATTGTCGTTTTGTGAATGATAAAACATAATATTTGTGTGTTTGTATAATGGATATCATAATAACTAGTTAGCTACAATCCATCCACAGTGTGGTCTGTGTTTGCTAACTTGCTCCTATTTGGACTCTTTTTACCTAAGAGGAGACTTTCTGTCAAACAAATATTAGAACAAAAACATTTTGTTAATTTACTATTTTTTGGAACCCTGTGGCTAAAGTTGTTGTGGCTTCTTTTCGTATCTAAATTTACAGTAATTATAGAAACTAGGAATGCACAATGTATACTTTTAAACACTTTTGACATCCTTTATCAAATCATGTGTATGGGTCATTTCAAGTAAGTTTGAAATCACTTTGGTCAGGTTGAACCAGTGAAATTACTATTAATTTGAAAAAAGACTACTATAAGTGTTACCTTTATAGCCTGTTATGGGTCTTGCCTGTAATTTTTGTCCCATTTTACTGATTGTGTTCAAGTAATAATGTTGTGAAACAGTTACAGTTTGGTTAGGCAAACAAAACTACTTGCTTAAAGTTTGTTTGAAAAAACACATGGTTAGACATTCCAACAAAGTAAATAAAACCGACACAACTACCATAAGTGAGACAGTCCTGTGTTTCTGAGACACATCGACCCTCCCTCAACCTTATAGTACTAGTACTTATTCTTAGCCAGAAATCCATACCCCTACAAAACACTGCCTTTTCCTCCACTGAACTTTGCCCCTTTCCCTCAGCTGCAGCTGTGACTGCTTGTTCTTTAATATCTGTGAGGCAGTCAATTAAATCACACACAATCTAAGTCAAAGTCCCATATCAATGAGCTCCATCTGCCAGCTGTGGAGGACTGCAATTAATGTTCTTGTTGAAGCGAGGACTTTGAACACACACAACTCGGCTAGTTCATCGAGGAATTTCAAAAAGCCTGACAGAGGATCCTGAGGGGCGGGAATAGTTTACACGAGCATTCAAAGCACAGAGTAGAGGGCGTTTCCTTTGGTGGTTTTTTTCCTCACTCTTTCTTCGTTGTTGGATTCAGGGAGCTGCAGACATAGGGGAGAGACAACCATGTTGAAAGCAGCAGTGTTTGTGTTGCTGCTGCTGCTGCACATGGAAATGCAGGTGAATGGTGCTGTCGATAAGACCACAGAGTCTGTGGCAGAAAACTCCAGGCCAGAGAAAAAGGTGAAGAAAGAGGAAGCTGAAGCCACCAACTCCATTCCTGCAAGTGACACTCCAAGTTTCTTGGGCAACCTGCTGGTGGTGCCCATGGATGGGAGTCACTGGGTGGGTATAAAGGCAATTGCTGAAGAAATGGGTCGCCGTGGACACCGGGTCACTGTGGTGATACCAGAGGTCAACATACGGATGGGTCCAGGGAAACACTACGACACTGTGACCTATCCTGTTCCTTATGACAAGGCTTATATTGATACGATCATGTCCACACACAAGGAAGTGATAGAAACATCTGCACAGTCATTCACAAAAAAAATAAATAAACGCTTCGCACAAATCCAGTTGACTACAGAATTTCTCCGCACCACCGTAGAGAGCCTACTGTTCAATGGAAGTCTGGTCTCACATCTGGCACAGCAGGTGAGTGAATATACAAAGGCCTCTACAGCATTCATTCTATAGTGTTTGAAGTAATAGGAACGTTTTTTAATGAGTGCATCGTGAAGATTTACTCTTTTCTCCTATGTTTCCACACTGCAGAACTTTGATGCCGTCCTAACAGACCCCATGATGCCCACAGGCTCATTATTAGCTTGGAAATTAGGTAAGTTCTGCCACACTAACATTGTTTGTTTTTGTCTGTATGCAATGACATTTAAGTCAATATTACATCAATAAATCAATCGTAAGCCAAATCAGACCGGGGGCCTTAAGTGGAGGGCCAATGGTTCCTTAACTACCTCCTACCCTCCAGCTCCCACTGCTTTGGCTTGGATGACAACCATCTTTGAACCCAACATTCATTTTGATCTCAACCTACAAACCTGAACAGTTTCAAGAGTGCATCTTTCATGGTTATGAGACTATTGATAAAATAGCCTCATAACAGGCAGACAGACATATAAACACCCTGTAAAGTGACTCAAAACTAGTCCTGTTTTAGAAATCTAAACAGTTTTAAAAGTATCTTAAGGTGGTTTCATAAAAATGATCATAAATTATTATTAATTATATTACGCTGTAGTAGTCAGCAGTCTTGCCTCACAGCGCAAGGGTCACTGGTTTCCTCCCGCACAATAAAACATGTCGGTGAGGGGGAGGTCTTTGTTCTGCTTATCATTTTTTGAGGGATGGAGGTCAGAACAAAGGTCCATGTGCCAACTTTGAATTACTTTTTAAAGTTGTATTTCTGTGTTGGAAAAGCCAATTCAAAGTATATTGGGTGTGATTTTGTGGTGCCAGGTTAGGCACTATTAAAGGAATAGTAAGATTACCTGCAAGATAATGTGTCCGTGTTGAAAGCACTGGCTCTAAACAAGGGAGAGCAAGCTAGTTCGCTAACGAGGGCTCTCATTTTTGGTCTGACAAACAATAAATTGATCTAATTGGATTCAGTGCTCCATAATAATCCTTTTCAAGCTATTGTATAATATTTCCAAAAACTTAAGTTAGCATCTGTAGCAACTTGAATAAACAGCAGTAAAGGAAAGTTTTCTAAACCTTTGAAACTGTGGAGTTTGCACTTTAAATTGTTTCAGTCCGGAGATGGCAGCTGCTCTCCTCCCAGTGCAGAAGAAATGGAAATAAAGAGAGCTGGGAAATAAATGAGGCATTATGAAATAAATCAATAAATCAATCAATTTCAGTCCTTTGTCAAAATTATATACATTTATTTCATGGTTTATTTATTTCTGAAAGTATTTCAGAGGCATATGTATTGATTTATGTTTTTGTTTTTTTAAATATTTAAATAGCATTCCTTATATCTGTGTTCTAATAAGTCTGCATATTTTCTCACCAGTCATCTTAATCATTTTCAGGTATTCCCACTTTAAATTTGCTGAGGGGAATGCCGTGTCATTTGGATATGAAGTCTGCAGGCTGCCCCTCCCCGCCCTCATATGTTCCTCGCTTCTTCACCGGATTCACGGATAAAATGAGCTTCAAGGAGAGAGCTGTTAATACTTTGGTGAGCAATAATAACAAATGATAAAAATAAAAATAATAAAAATAACCAGATGTGCATCAGCAGGTGCATACATGAAGGATGTACACTTTATAATATGAACTCCACTCCACTATTCCAGGTAAAGTATGTTTCTGCAAGGACCAAAACAAATCCTACTACTTCACACTTTTGTCACATAATTCTATAGAAAATGGTCTGACATGTTGGAAGTGGGATGCCTTACCTCAAATGAGACCCCACTATCAAAGCCCTATGTCATCAGGAAGGCCATGTAACAAAAACAACTTAGTGTGTGTCTCCCTACTTTACTTAACATTTATTTGATGACCCACTTAAACTTGGACATTAATTACTTCTTTATCAGCACTGTTAAAATGTAACTTACACAACTGAAAATAACGTCTCCTGCCAACCACTCACACCTTACTTTATCCATTTGTTTATTGCTCCGGTGCCTCTGACCTACAGGTGGCTTTAATGGAGCCTCTGATGTGCCGACTGATGTCCTGGCACTTTGACACAATAGCCTATGAGTTCCTGGGAGAGAAGGTGGGCGTAGCTGAAGTGCTGTCAGACTCTGCTATCTGGCTGATGAGGTAACGTGTAAAGGTTTTATATGGATATCTGGGAGAAGAACACACATCAACCTCAATTGTTCTCAAACACACATACTGTACTGTGGGATACAGTGGGATAAAATGTAATTGTAACTTTTACTCTTGCTATTATCTCCTGCCAATAAACCCCACTGACAGAAAACATATCTTAGATCACCTGTCTCATATTCAGATACATTTTGTGACACTGTGTTTAAACAGGATGGACTTTGCACTGGACTTTCCACGCCCTCTCATGCCTAATGTAATACCAGTTGGAGGAATCAACTGTAATGTGAGACATCCTCTGCCTGAGGTAATTTTTACAAAGTTCTATTCTTCAATACCTCAATTACAGGTCAGTCTGCTCTGTGTCTGGTGTGAGACACTAGTGGACAGAGGACAATGGGCTTGTTTCAATTTAAATATGAAAGGATTTTTGTTTGGACTGCGAGTGACAGTAGATGAAACACCCTGATTTAAAAAATGTGTTCGTGTGTGTGTGTGTGTGTGTGTGTGTGTTCTTGCAGGATTTGCAGTCCTGGTTGTCAGGAGAGCATGGGTTTGTAGTGTTCACTCTGGGCACCATGGTGACAGATCTGCCAGTAGAGACAGCCTCCGCCTTTCTCGAAGCCTTTAGACAGATTCCACAAAAGGTACAGAAATTTATATACATCAACATATAAGAAAAAGCATTTTATAATTTAATTATAATTAATGGAAAAATTAAAAAGCAATACATGACGCTTCTTTTAACAGGTAATATGGAGGTACACCAAGCAGGTTTCCGAGAATGTCCCAGAAAATGTGAAGTTGATGGAATGGGTGCCTCAGAACGACTTACTAGGTCTGTAAATCCACTGCAACACACCCTGAAACATTCATTCATTCATTATTCTTGACCGCTTATCTGAACCCGGGTCACGGGGGGCTGGGGCTCACCCTGGCTGACATTGGTCGCCCACCTTAGTGGCCCAATTGTTGAAAAACATGTTCTAAAGTGTCCTCTTGTGAGGCAAAAACGCGCCTAAAGTGCCCTCTTCTGTGGCGAGAATGTGCTGATGTGCCCTTTTTTTTCGTTTCGCCCGTGCCCTTCAAAAAGTCTGTGCAGGCCACTGCCAACATCTGACATGTTTGTGTGTGTTGTGTGTTAGCACATCCTGGAGCTCGGGCCTTCATCACTCATGCTGGCTCACATGGTCTCTATGAGGGACTGTGTCACGCTGTTCCCATGGTGATGTTACCAATTTCAGCTGAGCAACCTGACAACGCAGAGAGGTTGGCAAGTAGAGGAGTCGGAGTCGTGCTGGATATTTTTTCAATCACTACAGAAAACCTTCTTCAGGGACTGAATGAAGTCATCAATGACACCAGGTGAGGGGTCAGAAGGTCAACCTCAATTTTAATCATTGCATAAAAAAATATAATGCAATGAATAAAATAAGACATTTATAAAAAATAAAGCATAAGGCATTCAATTGAGAAAATTATATTATTATTATCTTGTTTTCCCAGCAGAATTTTCAATGAAAAACAATCTTCTTTGCTTTTCTGAAGTAATACTTATCAAATTCTTTCTTAATTAATTACATACTTATCTCATTAAATGAAATAGACATTACCTTAATTAAGAAAAACAAGAACAGATTTGCATTGTGAATTATAAGAAAATGATCTCAATAATTCAGAATAATAGCAGAAAATTTTCAGAATTCTATAAATATCTAAATATTTGAGAAAAACAGAAAAAAAGAGCAGAATTTTCAGTCAAAAAAAAGAAAATTTTTTCCATGTTTCCCATGTTTTCTAAGAAATTATCTCGTTATGGGCAAATCTTTTTTCCCAAGTGAATGCATTGTGCTTCCATGTTTTTTCCTACTATCTTCTTCTCTTCAGTGTTTAACTCTGTTTATATCCAGGTATAAAGAGAACGTGCAGAGGCTGTCAGCTCTCCACAAAGACCGGCCAGTTGACCCACTGGACCTTTCAGTGTACTGGACTGAATTTGTGATGCGGCACAAAGGGGCACATCATCTCAAAGCAGCTGTCCATGGCCTCAACTGGGTCCAGTACTTCTGCCTGGATGTAATAGCACTACTTGCTACTGTAGTGCTGGTTTTTATAATACTGACAGTAAAATGCCTGAAACTATGTCTCAGGAAACTGAGCAGGAAGAGGAAACAGGAATAACCTGCTGCTACATTAACACCTTCATCTCAGCAATAACACTGAATGGTTTGTATATATTCCTGTGTCCATCTCTGCTTTAAGGTCCCAAAAAAACAGATCCTTAAAAGTAACTCTGAAGTTGTTATGACTGCTATTCACAAACATACTTTGGGCTTTTGTGGAGCATTTTGCTTAAGAATTTAAATAAGACATGCAGTGTATTAAATACAAAATCCAGACACAATAGGCCACTGGACATGCTGACATATTACAGTAGGGAAAGCATGTGTATATATAAAAAAAAACTAATGAATTTGGTTTGCCACCACCTATGATCTCCTTACTATAAATCAAAATATCAGCTGTCCTAAATGAAATGAAATGATTTATGTTTCAGAACTAGATTCTGGCAGAGGGCCATAAGATAAGGACACAAAATCACATGATAATGCAGGTTGTAGTTGATGTTGTTTAGCGTGCACATTTCCAAACAATTTAGCGATCAAATTACCAGAAAATAATTGCTGGTTGCTAATCCTCGACCAACTTGCCAACATGTCAGAACAAACTGAATCAGAAATCTAGAGAAACAGGCTTGACAGACTCAGTCCTCTCTTCAGAGAACTTTCACAAACTTTCAAGGTTTTTTGAAAGAAGGGTTTTCTTTTTCCAAGTAAATGGTTTCACTGTACTTGATATACTTTCTTGTGACATTATTAAGTATTTAAAATATGTTTGTCTAAGTAAAGGTTGGAAACCATTGGATTCATTGGAATGTCCAAATTAAATATTATTTGTGTTAATTGGGATTGAACCAATGGAATTACTATTCATTTGAAGAAGACTACCATAAATGTTACTTTTAGAACATATCATGGGCCTTGCACATATGTTTGATTAAAAAAAAGTTTCCAAGTAAAAGAGTTACCAATATTTTAAACATGATGAAATGATTGCAGTTTGGTTATGTTCAGGCAACAAAACTACTTGGTTAAACAAAAAAAAAGGTGGAAAAGCTTGTAAAAGTAAATTACAAGAAAAACCAGAAAAGCACTCGGAGAACGTAGACCTCCGCCAAGGCAATAGGGTCAGTTATGCAATACCAAATTGCAAACTTGTAGGATTCATATTGAAAGCATGCATTTTGGGAGCACACTGGCATTGAAATATTTCATCCACTAGATGGCGGCAGTTAGTGAAGGCAATATGGTCACTGATGCAATAATATAAATTTGCAACATAAATTCCAGATGGTGTTCCAGATCACCAATCACCACCAAAATCTAATCACATGTTCCTTGTCCCAATACACACGTTGTCCGAACAGACAGACAGACAGACAGACAGACTAGAGGGTACAGCTTTCTGATTAAAAGTTAGGAACTTACTACAACAACCAAGTTTGGTTTGGTATACTTGTATTGAAAGGTTTGTGGCATTCATCATGCTCATCATTGGTCTGAAGGACTATACAAACAGATGGTCTGTGTGAATGCCCTGCTTGCCAGAAATCCATACTCCCCTACAAAACACTGCCTTTTCCTCCACTGAACTTTGCCCCTTTCCCTCAGCTGCAGCTGTGATTGTGCGATATTTTACATCTGTAAAGTGGGGAATTCAATCAAACACAATCTAAGTCAAAGCCACATATCAATGAGCTCCAACTGTGGAGGATTGTTATACTGTTCTTGTTAAAGCGAGGACTTTGAACACACACAACTCTACTAATTCATCGAGGAATTTCAAAAAGCCTGACAGAGGATCCTGAGGGGCGGGAATAGTTTACACGAGCATTCAAAGCACAGAGTAGAGGGCGTTTCCTTTGGTTGTTTTTTTCCTCACTCTTTCTTCGTTGTTGGATTCAGTGAGCTGCAGACATAGGGGAGAGACAACCATGTTGAAAGCAGCAGTGTTTGTGTTGCTGCTGCTGCTGCACATGGAAATGCAGGTGAATGGTGCTGCTGATAAGACCACAGAGTCTGTGGCAGAAAACTCCGGGCCAGAGAAAAAGGTGAAGAAAGAGGAAGCTGAAGCCACCAACTCCATTCCTGCAAGTGACACTCCAAGTTTCTTGGGCAACCTGCTGGTGGTGCCCATGGATGGGAGTCACTGGGTGGGTATAAAGGCAATCGCTGAAGAAATGGGTCGCCGTGGACACCGGGTCACTGTGGTGATACCAGAGGTGAACATTAGGATGGGTCCAGGGAAACACTACGACACTGTGACCTATCCTGTTCCTTATGACAAGGCTTATATTGATGCTATCATGTCCACACACAAGGAAGTGATGAAAAAATCTGGACAGTCATTCACAGAGAAGATAAGGAAACGTTTCACACAAATCCAGAGAATAACAGGCCTTATCCACACCACAGCCGAGAGCCTACTGTTTAATGGCAGTCTGGTCTCACATCTGGCACAGCAGGTGAGTGAATATACAAAGGCTTCTACAGCATTCATTCTATATCTATGTGTGAAGAATTAGGAACGTTTTTTTATGAATGCATCGTGAAGACTTACTCTTTTCTCCTATGTTTCCTTTGCACCTTTCCACACTGCAGAACTTTGATGCCGTCCTAACAGACCCCATGGTGCCTACAGGCTCATTGTTAGCTTGGAAATTTGGTACGTTCTGCTACACTCTGCACACGTGTTTATCTGTATGGAATGCCATTTAAGTCAATATTGCATCAATAACTTTAGACCATCTTATGATGGGTTGACACAAGCCATGAATCCAAATCAGGCCGGGGCCAAGTGGGGGCCAATGGCTCCTTCCCTTTTTCCTACCCAGCGATTTCCACTGCCCTTGCCCAGACCACAACTATCTTTGAACCCAGCATTCATTGTGATCAAATCAACACACCTGCAAAGTTTCAAGAGTGCAGCTTGCACAGTTATAGCAGTTAGCCTCTTGGTGCTACAGCTTTCCGGCCACCGCCCTCCGGAAAGACAACAACTAACACCACACTTGTCCTTATTTGGCTTTCTCTTTCTCATGTCTGTGCTTCTTGTGCTACATCTGCCTTCAGATATGTGAAAATGTGTAGGGGTGTTGATCTGTGTGTGTCTCTTGAAGCTAAGTGTGTGCGTTGTTGCAAACTCCTCCCTTAGTACTGTGTGTCTTGAAACTCTGTTATCTGTGTGCTGGTACGTGTTGGTATGTGTTGACATTTAGTACAAAAAAGATGAAACGGTTAAGTGGCTAACAACAGTTATAACAGATATAAAGTGACACTGTGGACATAAAAAAGATTTGTCCATGAGATATTGCAAGCAGAAGAGCAGCAGTGAATCGGTGAATTTGAATATTGCACTTCAAAGTGACATTATTGAATATAGATAAGGTTTACACATGTAATATTGCACTGAATTAAATATTGCACTCATAACAGATTAGCAGCAATGGATTATAGGTTGACACTATAGTAATTGCACAAAGATTATTGACCAATTAAATAATGTCCATTTCCGACTTCTGTGGAGAAGGGTGGGTCAGGGGGGCTCACGTGGATGGCAATGTGTGTGAGACAGGGATTAAGGGGGATGGTGTCATTCGGCATTCAGCAGTCCGATAAGACATATAAACACAAAAAAACTCTGAACTGCTTCCGTTTTAGTTCCTGCTACTGTAGGAATCTTATTAAACCACATTTTGCCATATGAACCACACACAGACTCACAAGATTCAATTTCTTATATTCAATCAAATAGGATGTGGTTATCTCACATCAACATCAACCATCATCTGTTAAGTTTGAAGTCATACGGTATAACAACTGACAGGTCTTGCACCATCTGACATAGCATTTGATTAGTCTTAGTTACTTTAATAGAGGTGTTGGGGTTAATTGTCTTATGGCTACATGGTTACATTTTACGATATCATTTGGTGATGACCACATACTGTCGTCCTCTCAAAGAGTTTTAATAAACCACAAAGACTACTCTCTTGTTTTTAAGTCCACAACACCCTCCGCCTCCCTCATTGCAGTGCTGGGCGTCACAGCAGGCTGGTGTCCAGCAAAAAACAAAGACATTAAATCCATTAAATTCAGTGCTCTATATTGCTATTTTTCAAGCTATTGTATCTATATTTTGAGAGACAGACCATCAGTTAGCATCTGGAGCAACTTCAATTAATAGCAACAAAGAACATTTTCCAAACCTTCTGTAACAGTTCAGCTCCCTTATGATTGCTCCAGTAGTCCCTGTCTCCTAGTAATTTTCCACTCCACCTGCCAGCCACGTCCACGCCATCAACCCAACTCTACTTCCCTGTGCACCCAGCTGCCTCTGATCACTAATCAGCCCAATATATAAGCTCCTGCCTCACACACCCATTGCCAGTTAGTTTGATCCTCTATCATTAGCAATAAGGGGTCTGCACACAGCCTATGCTTCCTTCCATACTTTTTACACCAGGCTTCATCAAGTCTTCAGGATGGCCTTCGTTCTCTTTGGCTGGACACAGACTCTGACTCTATCACTGACTCAGGGGGGCGACACTAACATACTGACTGTGGTGGAAGGTTCAGCAAGCTGGCCCACTTCATCCCTCTGATTTCAAGTTGCAGCATTATTGTCAGAGTCTGAATGTCATCTCCTCCCAGCGAAGAGGCAGGAAGTGACACGGAGGGACCACAGCAATGTTTGGTCTGGATTAACCATGAAATAATCATGCCATAATATTCAGAATAAGAGAAAGAAGAATAAATGAGGCATTTTTTTAATATATAAATTTAGTCCTTTGGCAGATTTTAAATAGATAATGCCTCATTTATTTTTTCTGGAATTTTTTAATAGGCATATTAATTAATTTCTGTATTAATTTATTTTTTAATATAGACTTGATATGCATTCCTTATGTCTGTGCTCTAATTATCTATTACTCTGCATGTTTTCTCACCAGTCATCACCTAACCATTTTCAGGTATCCCCACTATAAATTTGCTGAGGGGAATTCCATGTTCTTTGGATATGAAGTCTGCAGGCTGCCCCTCCCCGCCCTCATATGTTCCTCGCTTCTTCACCAGATACACGGATAAAATGAGCTTCAAGCAGAGAGCTATTAATACTTTGGTGAGCACCTTAAACCAGATGTGCATCGGCAAGTGCGTGCATTAACAACAGCCATATCTTCATTGTATAAAATTAATTCCATTCCACTTTTTCAGGTAAACCAAAATTCTGCATTGACCAAACAAATATTTCTACTTCACATTTCTCATATATTTACATTTTTGTCACATAATTCAACAGAAAAAGGTCTGACATGTTGGAACTGGGATTTCCTTAAATAAGACCCCACTATCAACCCCCATGTCATCCAGTGTGACAATGTAACAAAAACCACTAAAACCACATTTATTCGATGACCCACTTAAACTTGGATTGCATAGCAGCATTAATTACTTTTACAATCTCAGCACTGTTAAAATGTAACTTACACAACTGAAATTAAAGTCTCCTTCCAACCACCCACACCTTACTTTTTCTATTTGTTTATTGCCCCGGTGCCTCTGACCTACAGGTGGCTTTAATGGAGCCTCTGATGTGCCGACTGATGTACTGGCACTTTGACACAATAGCCTATGAGTTCCTGGGACAGGAGGTGGGCGTAGCTGAAGTGCTGTCAGACTCTGCTATCTGGCTGATGAGGTAACGTGTAAAGGTTTTATTCTGGGCAAATTGAGTCGTAGGCAACTGGACTTCGCCTTTTATCCAAGGGACTTCATCAGTACTAGTGCCTCACTAGTCCGCACTAGCTAGACAAAGACAGTGGAGAGAGGCCCAGGTATATAACCTCTATGGGGGTGGCCACCAGAGTATCTCTGGGAGTGTTTACAAAGGTAATGGTTTCACCTGACTATTGTTGGAGTCCCCTTAAGTGTTCTGTGACACTTGGAGAACAACTGTCACCTACAGATACTCTGGTGACCACCACCATAGAAGTTATACACCTGGGTCTCACTCCACTGTCTTTGTCTAGCTAGTGAAGCCTCTTGGATTAGAGGCGAAACGTCTTCCCAGACAAATACAAGTCCAGTTGCCTACACCTTAATTTGCCCAGAATAGAACTATGACCTGGATGAATGAGAATATCCACAGACGTGTAAAGGTTATATATGGATATTTGGGGGAAAAAATAAACATCAACCTTGACTGTCCTCACCCTGCATGTCATCATACTAAAAAATGGGAGGGATATAATGCAATGGTAACTTTTAATCTTAACCCTAACTTTGTTATTTCCTGCAACTAAATCCCACTGACAGAAAACATATCTTTGATCACCTGTCTGATATTCAGATACATTTTGTGACACTGTGTTTAAACAGGATGGATTTCACACTGGAGTTCCCACGCCCCCTCATGCCTAATGTAATACCAGTTGGAGGAATCAACTGTAATGTGAGACATCCTCTGCCTGAGGTAAGGCCCGATTCCAATTAAGATATTAAAAAAATATTTAGATTTACTTTTACTTCCTCCTCAAGCTAATTCACTGAGAGAGATAGCATGCTGTGAATAAAATTACATATAAATCCCAATTCATGAAATTAAACATCCAGGAAAAAGACACACACGGCCTAGATGGACTATAAACTCAACACTGAAATTGATAAGAGTGAAGGAGGAAATGCGTGTGTGTGTGTGTGTGTGTGTGTTCTTGCAGGATTTGGAGTCCTGGTTGTCAGGAGAGCATGGGTTTGTAGTGTTCACTCTGGGCACCATGGTGTCAGATCTACCAGAAGAGACAGCCTCCGCCTTTCTTGAAGCCTTTAGACAGATTCCACAAAAGGTACAGAAATTTATATACATCAACATATATGAAGAAGCATTTTATAATTTAATTATAATTAATGGAAAAATGAAAAAGCAATACATGACGCTTCTATTAACAGGTAATATGGAGGTACACCGGGCAGGTTTCCGAGAATGTCCCAGAAAATGTGAAGTTGATGGAATGGGTGCCTCAGAACGACTTACTAGGTCTGTAAATCCACTCCAACACATCCTGAAACATGACACACACAAAAGTGACTGAAGATATGTTGCATATCAATATCTGACATGTTTGTGTGTGTTAGCACATCCTGGAGCTCGGGCCTTCATCACTCATGCCGGCTCACATGGTCTATTCGAGGGACTGTGTCACGCTGTTCCCATGGTGATGTTACCAATTTCAGCTGAGCAACCTGACAACGCAGAGAGGTTGGCAAGTAAAGGAGTCGGAGTCGTGCTGGATATTTTTTCAATCACTACAGAAAGCCTTCTTCAGGGACTGAATGAAGTCATCAATGACACCAGGTGAGGGGTCAGAAGGTCAACCTCAATTTTAGTCATTGAATTAAAAAATATCAAATAACAAAATATCAAGCTTTGGAATTAGATTTTTAGGGTATAATGCATTCAATTGAGATAAATATTTACCCAAGTGAATGCATTGTGCTTCCATGTGTTTTCCTACTATCTTCTTCTCTTCAGTGTTTAACTCTGTTTATATCCAGGTACAAAGAGAACGTGCAGAAGCTGTCAGCTCTCCATAAAGACCGGCCAGTTGACCCACTGGACCTTTCAGTGTACTGGACTGAATTTGTGATGCGGCACAAAGGGGCACATCATCTCAAAGCAGCTGTCCATGGCCTCAACTGGGTCCAGTACTTCTGCCTGGATGTTATAGCACTACTTGCTACTGTAGTGCTGGTTTTTATAATACTGACAGTAAAATGCCTGAAACTATGTCTCAGGAAACTGAGCAGGAAGAGGAAACAGGAATAACCTGCTGCTACATAAACACCTTCATCTCAGCAATTACACTGTTTTTTAAGGGACACTGAAAAAATAAAATAAAATAACGTCATTAAAATATTGATGCTAAGTTAACGTGGTAACGGACTGAAGATGTGACAGAATGTATGAAGAATTAGGGAAGCCATGCGGTGATCAAAAAACATTTATTTAACAGAAAATACAGAATATTATTAGATTCCATTATGGTCTGGGCTTGAGGGACAATAGAGAACATTAGTGGCCGCCCTTCTTAGGTGGGAACAGGGCATACTCTACAGCCAGAGCAACAGTAAAGGCAGCAAAGCCCCACTTGAATCCTCTCAGTAGAACATCAGACAGAGTCACAGCACGAGCGAAGCCACCTGCGTATCTCCAAGCCTCGTTGCTGCAGAGAGAGAGAGAGGCAGCCGGGTAGCAGAGTCAGAAAGAAGAATGGCTTAAAAACCAGATATATCCCATGTAGGTATAAATGCTCACCGTGCCCACGGGTCCTTGAGGCCTCTGGCTGCCAGCCTCTGCTTTGTGAACTCCAGTGGCGTTCCCTCCACCTTCCACTGACGCCAGTCTGGCATGGACATCTTGTTGTGGCCGTGGTCACCTCCCATGCTGAGAAGAGACACAGATATATAATCACATACAATCACCCACAGCTTATTGGCAGATGTTATAGAGGTAAATCTTTCTGAGACCATGGGCAAAATTAGTCTAAGATATTGTCCCAACATAAATCATGTTCCATCAGGCTGCAACACCAATCAAAACACTGATACGGTTCCCTGGGAAAGGTCTCCAGAGGTCCTTCAATATACACTCCTGCCCCTCCTTTATTGATTATCAGTTGTCTCAAAAAACAAGCAAGCTTGTTGGTAGTGCTTGACATCCGACCACTGGACAGCCCAAAACAACTGGCACACGTTTGTGTGGCTGACTTCTCTCATATCACTGCTCATAAAACAACCGCTATACATATTAGTATTACTCGTCATCTGGTATCACTAAGCATTTAAAATCATCTGATATACATGTCAGTATTACTGATCATCTGAGACTTGCTGTATGTGTATGCATATGTATGCTGTATCCATACACAGGTGCAGCTGGCACATCTCATGGTCGCCCTCTCAAGGTGGGCCAAAGTACGCAACTAATGTAACCATTAATCTTCTGTTGTCTCTCAAAAGTCTGTCTGGTGCCATGATGCACTGAAGACACACAAACACCATCTCTGCCTCGTCTCGAAGGCATGACACACGCACACACACACCTCAAAGGGGTTACTGAGCTTTCTTCACACACATCTTGCTGACTCTCTTCAACACTTGCAGGGTGATTTATATTCAATAACTGACTTGGAAATTGCAGCAATTTTTTTTTTACTGTCCAAAGCTGCGACTTGTTTTTGTCATGTAAATGTAATATGTGCAAATTGCGTATACAATAAAATGATTAGAAAAAACACACAACTTCATTTTACAGCCAAATATATTTCTATACTCATTGTACAATCAGAGTTATAGCAACGATGTGGTTATACAGTCAGGTGGAGGTATTAAGCACCTGTCGTAGTGGATGTCAGTAATATGCCAGCCTACATTTCACTTCAACACGTATTTTTGGTATTTTTTCTACTGTTCTACTCTATACCAGAATAACCACAGCATCATATTTTATAACAATGCCACATTATAGTTTATAATGACTGCACATAGTTTATATTGAAACTATGAGTCCAGGCTAGCTTTCAGTAAAACTTCATATATCTGGTCAGTGTTGTTAAATCAATCTAATTCTAATAAATACCCATAAGATACAAACTGCTCGCTGCCCTGCTGGCTTTCAACCTGCTAAAGCTCACTGCTGTTAAACGTTATTGAACATTTAAAACATACCTGAAGTTATTATTGGCTGGCTTCTCGTTGTCATTGATTACTCATCTGAATAAACTATCTGAAATACATGGCCCATTTGTACATAATTAATCTAAATACTAAAGTCAAAGTGTAGACACACTGCCGTGCAGCGTAAACTAGCATACTGTTAGCTAGCTATGTTCTTTCGTCAGAAAAAGAAAACTGAAGCATTTCTTCTAAGATGTACGCCTACACCTTGATTGGTGTAACGATAGTACTATCACCCACTGTGAAAGAGAATTAAAAGAGGCATCAGAAATGTGACATTTTAATTAAAAGAAAAACACTGTACCTGAGTGGTTTGTTGTGACCTCTGTTGCTGGAATAAAGATTACGACAGCTAAGGTCGATTTACGGCAAAATGACGGCACCTCAGTCGGGACAAAACAGCCAAACGCCGCTTTAAAGGAGAGCGCGTTTTCCTTTCATTTGCAAACTATATATACCGACTGGCCACTTTATTGTGTCCACTGACGAACATTGACTTATGTTCCAACACAACATCTCGAACCATAATTTATGCCGTTGCAATAACAACAGTGTTCAGTTTTAATTGGCACTGTCAGAGTTAATAATTTAACTATTTCTTCATTACAGAGGTTTTACTTTGCTATCGTTTGGACTGAAGTGCGTTATATTAACTATATTAACCTGTATCTAATATTTTGTCCATCAAGTTTAAATACTGCCATGCCAGAATATTAGAAACAAATTTAAAAATAAAGGCTAAAAGTGATCTTGCTTTTGACATTGTATCTCCTGATTTTGGAACAGCATCAGTGCAATTTAATAACAGAAATTAATGTATCATTGCCATTTCCCTTTGTTATTTCTGTCTTTTTATTCCACTTGTTAGAATCTGGTTATAAAATGTTTGAAAATAAAATTGTTACTTAAGAACCAACAAAGGCATTGGAAGGAAATATTTTACACACATTCAACAGAAACTAATCAGATACCCATGTTGCTATTAATTACAAACAATTATGTACAAGATCTGCAATAATAAGTCACGCCGTGATATAATCAAGCCACTGTGGTGCCTTATTCCTTTGAAAGTGATTGTGATGCCTGTTGGCCAAGTGTGTGCGTGTTTAAGCACTTTGCTCAGACTCTTCCACAAAAGAGCATTAGAGTTTGCTTTTAGGGTCGAGAAGATCCTTCAGAGAGTCCAGGTTCTCCCCCTCGGGAGCTTCAGGCCATGCACTGTGGTCTGGAAATGGCCACACAAAACACATAAGAAATTTGTATACTATACGTTATATATATAGCATGTAGTATATTGTGATGACAAAAGTGTGGATGCCTTTGCAAAATGTACGTACTGGGTATCTCCCACATGGAGTGGTACAGACTCTGTCCAGCATCGACCCTCAGGGTGGCTCCAGAGATGTAGGAGGCAGCAGGAGAGAGCAGGAAACACACAACTGATGAGATCTGAACATCCAAACAGTAAGAAACAGAGAAGAATTAAATGTGTAACACGGCAAAACAGCACAGACACACAGCACATACTCTGTATCGGTTATTGATAAAGTATTTTCTGTCCATCATACTAGGGCTGCATGATTTGGAAAAAATATCTAACTGCAATGTTGCATTTGAGAAATTATTATTATAGATATTGGAGGGAATGATATTTTTTGCATCATTACTTTCATTTTCATTTAAAAATATTTTTGTGAAGATGGACAATGGAATGATGGTATTCTTCATGGTATTCAACATCTTTTACCTTTAATAAATTTTATGCCTCCAAATTTCAATTAATTGTGCAGTCCATGATGGTTTTCATAATATAGTCTTACACTTACTGTTGGTTTTAATGGCAGTTATGTAAGCAGGATTTCTAACAACTGCTCCTTTGACGTCCCATTCGGGTTGGACAGATGTAAAAATATTCATACAGGATTGACATTAAGCCAAAGGTCAGATTGGACCGGTAAACCGATTTTACAGCTAGGTGCTGCGCTTGACTTTACAGCTGGTCCCGAGTGGAGCATAATGAGACTAAAAGGGCCTTTCAGTGCGAAAATAGCAATGGTAGAGCACGTTTAAGCCAGTTTAACTGCTACGTTTTGTCTCTTCAGTACAAACAACACATTAACTTTCTTGTACACAAACACAAAGCAGATTGACGGATAACAATTAAGCCATAACAGGAGATTTTTCGAAATAAACAAATGTTGTTACATTGACAATTGGAGGTACACACCTCTTCTGGTACTCCCAGCCTCTTTGCAGGACTAAACGGAACAGACATCTTGAAAATATGTGGTCCGAGCTCCTTGTAATTCTCCATCGCAGTTTTGGAAAAGATTGTGCCCTTCAACCAGACAAATGCACAGATTTTAAATTTAATCACAAAAAAATGTCCTCCAACATTTATTCGTCCCAGCATGAACTTACAGGTGCAACAGAGTTGATTCTGACTCCAGCGGCTGCCCACTCGATGGCCAGACTCTTTGTCAAGTTGTCCACTGCTGCCCTCGCTGCTCCAGTGTGGCTGTCAGGGAGAAGAGATACAGTGTATCAACAACAACAAAAACCGTCTGAGAGTTTAAATCCATGTGTGCATTTGGTAGGCGTAGCTGCTCACGCCATGCCTGGGAAGCCTTTCCACATGTCAGCAATGATGTTGACGATCACACCGCCATGCTGTTTCATCCATGCAGAGTACACTGTGTGGATAGAACAGTAACACGGTCACACAGAGCTTTAAAGGGGACATATTGTACAGTACTTATATTGAGGTTTATTCTTGTATCTTGGGGTTTCTGCTAGACCATGTTTACATGATTTAATGTCCTTATACTGTCCGTCTGAATATACCTATATTCACCCTGTCTGAAATGCGTTTTAGCACTTGTCTCTTTAAGATCTAATATATCTAATATCTAATATAGTATCTGATTGGTCAGTGTTTCTGGGTCATGCACATCGGCCTCCTCTGCATCCCTGCACCATCACTGCAGCCGGGGAATGACTGTGACAGTGATTTCTACCTATACACAGTAGAGTTGTGACATCACAACCATACAGAAGTCCTGATGGCTTATTTATAGGCAGAGTTTCTGAATATTGGCTGTGCGCATTTCACTATGTTCAAGCTTTTCTATATTCTAACAGTATTATACACCACCTCGACCTCATTTATAATAAAAAGGACACTTTAGCAAGCACACACTGAGCCCCTGTTGGTGTCTCTGCATCTTACCCTGCTGGCAGCAGTGGAAGGTTCCAGTCAGGTTGGTGTCGATCACAGCTTTCCAGCCTTTAGAGGACATGTGCTCTATCGGGCTGCTGAACTGACCTCCGCCATTGTTCACCAGGAAGTCTATCCTGCCGTACCGCTTCAGCACTGATGACATCAGATCCTTCACCTGCAGTTCCAAAACAGGTGATCAGGCACTGATGACATATAACAGCCGCTTCAGAGGGTGACATTTTGTGTAGGCTCACCTCATTCTCGTTCCGGATGTTGCATGTTAGAGGAGTGACGCTCGCAGGGCTGGATGCAGGGATGTTCAGTCTCATCTCCTGAGCTGCTGCCTCCAGCCTGTCTGCTTTTCTACTGGAGATCACCACATTGCAACCTGAAGATAAAATATTCAAACCATGACGAAACCATTACACTACTGCTATTCTGTTCAATTTAAGATGTAGCTTGTCATCATTATGTGATTGGGGTGGCCACCTGTAAGAGTCACTGAATGACTCCTGATGCAGTTCCACTACATTTAATGCAAGGACACCTCACCATTGGCACTTTGTTTTTAACGTGTGGGGCCAACATATGAAGTTATCATTACTCTGTAGTTACTGAAATCCGAGGGGAAACCAGAATAC
Source organism: Serranus cabrilla (assembly GCA_903364295.1). Classification (NCBI taxonomy): domain Eukaryota; kingdom Metazoa; phylum Chordata; class Actinopteri; order Perciformes; family Serranidae; genus Serranus; species Serranus cabrilla. The sequence continues at coordinate 33,063 of CAFUXE010000314.1, forward strand.
TCCGTACAGGTGTCGACTCTTTTTCCTGACTCGAGATGTTTGCGTCAGTCACTTAAGAGTGTCAGGTTTGTCACTCTTAAGTCACCAATTCAGTCCCCAGGGCTTGGTGAAACCCCCAAGAAAATTGTTACATACTTGACTTATGTAGCTGCGACTAAACATTGTGCAGTGCAAGAAATGTGTCTTTCAAGGGGTTTCACTCTCAGATTAAATTATGTCAAGATGTCTGTGTCAAAGTTCACTTAGCTCTTGTTGTCAGTCACCTGCTGTTTACTTCAGCTGTCTGTTCTAATATAAAATTTAAAAAAGAACATCTCCTGACCCAAAGCAAAAAGTCACTCACCAAGCGCCAGCAGCTCTGCAGAGATAGCTTTACCGATACCGGTCCCTCCACCCGTTACTATCGCAACTTTGTGGTTGAACAAGCCCGGTCGGAACACACTGGATGCCGCCATATTTGTTTCTTGACCCGAGCAGAGGCAGGATGACGCTTCGCCCCCTGCTGGACATCTTTGGTGTTACTCTGCTGCAGTCATCAGGATATTAACTGTTTTCTATGGTTTCTATTTTTCGTAAAACATACGTACACTACACTTGTTAATACAGTACATAAACATGGCCTATATATACAATGTGTTTCAGTGTTACCCTTTTAGTCATGAATCAATCCAAGTGCAATGCTTGTCATGCTGTGTCATATGAAAGATGTCATATAAAACATGAAGCATTCAGGGTCCAGCTGTATTGTGGCTACTTAACAAGGTTAAACAAAACATTGTATTGTGGCATATTACAAGAACATATCCAACAAATTAATAGTCAAATCTAAATACTTAACATATTGCAAAGATTAAACTAAATTATGGTATAGTGGAATATTTAAAAACATATCGGACACTGATAATCAAATTAATATAACAATCCCCAAAATGCAAGTTGGGATGTTACAGTATTTGTGTCCCCCCAGACTGCAGGTGAAAACCCCCTTCAAGACATGACACAAATAATAGGGAAACATCATCTCCCCCTTTTGATACAATTCTCTCAACAGAACTCTTAAACACAGTGATTTCGCATTGGATAAACTCCATTGCAAACAATATCATAAATGTAGATGTAAGCAGGTCTTCATTGCAATTAGCAGCAAGCGTTCTTTGCACAGGCATGTGGAAATTAAACATTTTAATGCGTGTCAATTCATAAAACCAACTTAAAACTAAATCAACTGCAGTTCCAATTGCATTTATGAATGGAGGGGAGTTGTGATATAGGCTATATGTCAAAGGTACTTCTCTTACCCTTGTGGGAATGGTGAGAATCTACACTCTAAAAAGGAGCCATGATTGTGTTTTAAGCGCAGACAAATCGTAATAGAATACCACAGTAAATACAATGTGACAAGGACAGAAACTTCCTCAAACTTCTTAGGGGAATTAATATAACAATTTTCTTGGGGTTCAGAAGGTTAAAGCAATGAATTAACTGTGGGTGGGACTATTGGTCAAATTTAAGTGTTAAAGTTGACAGGACAAATGGAGAGATTCACCACACAGTGATGTCACCCACTCAACTCAGTGTAGTACACAAACATTAACTCAGAAAACGGTCCGTCATAAACTTAGTTGCAATTAGCAAGTCAAACAGCTATTTGTTTAAAGATGATTTACAACTGTAAAAAGGCAGAAAGTCATATTAGTATAACTCCCCTGCACATAGACTATCTGTTTTACTTTTACTGTCATTTTGTATGGTTTGCAGGCATACTTGTTATTCAATAAGACATCAAAAACAAAACTTCTCCAAGTCTTATTTGCAAACACGGTGACCTATACAAAATCCACTCAGTGAAATGTTTACCTTCTTGCCGTCGTATTTACTGTGTAGGTATGCATATATTGCTTTTATTAATCAATTGTTTATTTTGATTACTACTGATTCCAAATGAAATAACCCCAAAGAGACATTTAAGTCTACAATGAAAAAAGTTGTAGATGCATGGAATGCAACCATTGTAAATCATCCCACCAGTCATGCAGGTTAATATGTGCTGTGAAAAAAGTATATTCTACTTTGCATAAGCATTTCTCTGTGATCCATATATTTATTGATTTGCTGTGGATTTAGGAAAAGGCAGTGGCAGAGCAATTGATTTTAAGCTAAAAGGCTTTAACTTCATTGTGAAAAGGTGATAATTCAGCACGCCTCTACCTTCAGTATCAGAGTGAGTATGACCATAAATCCGTGGGTTATTCATCTCACATGCAGGTTTTACTAGCAAGAAGAGAGTATTATGAATCCCACTGCAGCAGTCAGCGGGATTCATAATACTCTGTTGCAACATCCTCACTCATGCAGGTTCGGTGAGGCATCTTGAAGTTACAACCCATACAGTTTGACTTTACCTCTATATAAAACAGATAAACAAACAAGACACAAAGAGTTCCGCTCCAGACTGATTTATTTGTGGATGTTGAGGCCATGTCCAGATCGGTTAAATTATACAAAAAGTCCCAAATCCACCAGTGATCATGGCACTGGTTTACTGGTCCTTCAACTCCTTCAGCCTCCTGATCGCGGATTTGACTGTGACAGCAGAGGTTGTGCTGCAAAAAACAAACAACCTAACATTAACATTAGTACTTTGTGCATGCATTTTTATGAATATTCCCAAGTAACAGTCAGAGATTCCTGAACCATGTTTTTAAACAGGATCTCTGCTGGTCAACTGCTGGTATTGTGTTTTTTTTTAAAAATATATTTAACACTTTTCCTAGGTAATTCACATCAAGAACATGCAAAGCATTTTATACATTTAAATTTTTTCTATTTATTTTCCCTCAAGTCAGCCTTGAATGTATAGATCCTGTGAACCCTTTATCGTTATTCAATATTAAGGGGGAAAAGGTTTCTACTTAACCCCTAAAGGTACATCACTAAATACCTGTCAGTAAGCACAAAAAAGTTCCATTTTTAAGGCACACAGAAGAGCTTTGTAGAAAAGGTTGAATGGATTTATGTTGATTTTAGGCATCTTGTAACTGATTGGAACAACCATCCAATTAATTTAATATAACCTGGATAACAAAAAAGTTGGGGCGTTGCCTAAAACATAATTTGTGAATACTTGTTTTCAAATGATACTTTAACATATATAAAACAGCATCCAAACTTTTTTTGGAATCTGGGTTGCTCTGTGGCCCGGCAAAGCGATGGTTATTTCAGAATCACCCAATTCTACTGGGCGATTTACAGTTCTCACCGACACCCGGTCATGAAGTTTTCTACCATCTAATTGGAAAAACTATCCAACAATATTTATACTGAATGGAATGTGAAAGAATAACTGTACAATGGAGCTGCTGGATCATTCTTCTCTTTTACAAAACTGGGAAGTTACTATGAAATCAGTATTGCCTGAAAGATCTTCAAACAGATCTACTACAGATACTTTGACCATCTTGCCTCTTACCTGTTGTGCTAAATCAACAGGATAATCAGTTATTAAATTTAAATATCAGTGATAGAAATTAAAGCTTTGCAAAATAGCAAAAGCACTAAGTAACATCAAGTTCTCTAGGTGATAAAACGGTAAGATTACTTTATCCATGAATACATCACCTTCTGTGTATTGACCATTAACTGTCAAACAATGCAACAAAACGCAGACTTGGCCTTAGTACCAAGATGGTTTGTGGTGCAGTCATTTGGCTTAACAACAGAAGAAGCAGCCTTCAAATCAAACTTACTCTAAAAATCATACCCTAGCAACAACTTCAATTAGGGGCACTGCATGTTGTCTGATACAGCTAGAAGATAGAAAAGAAACCTACTTGTAAGTCCAGGCGCCTCCAGCCACGGTTTTCATGCAGGACCCACAGTGCCAGATACCAACAGCCCTCCTCTTCATCTTGGTCTGTCAAGACAAATTTAGCACAGTTACAAAACTGTATCTTTTCACGATCTCCAAAAACATTAAGTAGGGGTGTAATTCAAACTTAAGAACCTGTGCCATTTACTGCAGGTATCAAGGGTTCGTTGACCCTAGTGAATATTCTCCAGTGTTTCTGGGGTCTTACCTTTCCACAGAAAGAGCAGGTGTACTTGGCGTGCTGGGAGATTTCAATTTTCTTTACCATCTTCCTCAGCGACGCGCCATAACGCGTGCCATATTTACCAACGATCCCCACCTTCTTGGTACGCTTGGCCTGCAAACACACAAGTTACAATATGAAATATAAATTTTGGTGTGCATACAGTTAAATGTGACGCAATGGCTAACACTACTGATATGTCTGCCCGATAACCTTTAAACAGTAATGTCACTAAAGAAGGAAGTTAGATGCAACCTGAGGAGTGTTCTCACAGAACATTCAAATATTTTTGGTGAGCTTATACACAGAGCGAGTCAGGTTGTAGGACCAAGTATTTCAAAAGCCAATGTGCATCATGTCACATCACTAGAAGTATCCGTTTTACAAACACGGCTTACACAGATGAACTGAAAGCCCTGTAGAACCAGGGTGAACGACCGCCTGTCACCAGTGTTGAAACATGTTAGCCTAGCCTAGCTTCCTTATACCAAGCTAGCCACCTAGCTAACGTGAACCAATTCAACAACCATAAGCCAAGTTTGCCGTTATTACGAACCCTTGAAACACAAGCAACTTAACTTTACTTTAAAATATGCGTGTCCTCTAAATGTACTTGTAACATAGGATTAACCAACGACAGCAAGCTAATATGACTAGCCCGCCCGGTATTTGGACTGAGTAAGCATAGCATTGGTGGCAGCCATTTCTGTCTCACTAGGACATGAAAACATCGTTTTAGCTGTTTAAACCATCACCAAATGGACACAAATAACCGCATGGTCCAACAAACAAGGACATCATAGAGCGTCCAAATATGTGAATACAACATTTAGAGCACAGGAATTGTTAGATTGACACGGATTTGGAAGGGGACATTCTGGGCTCACCATCGTTTCAGTGGAGACGTAGGTCCAAAGAGGGATTGCTCACGGCGCAAGCGCGATTTACCCAGTCGTTCATGGTGCATTGTGGGACTTTGAGTTTTCGGAAAATGCAAACGTTAAACTTTAAAATAAAACTACTCCTAAACAACTATAAATCGCGTAAATTACGATCGGACTTTTGCAAAGTAGAAGCGTTGATTTATCATTTTCCTCATCAAAAAATAATGTATTACGTAATACTAATAAAGGAAGTGACTGTAACTAAGGACGCCTCATTGGATTGGCGCATGCGCATTCTTGTTGTGGAAATGCTATCCCTGCTGCTGAGATAAAATGCTTGTCCACTCTGTCTGTCATAGTGCGGTCTTTGTTATTTGGAAAAATATAATATATTAAAATATTCTTTAATGACAGCTAAGCTAGTTCATACGCTATGAAGCTAACACGGAAACAGGTTCTCGCGAAGGCTAAGGCCTCCGACTTGGAAAGCGTGAAGAAACTGAACTGCTGGTAAGTGTTGACATTTTAGCATACAAGTAATTTAGTTCGTTTTTGGTTAACATGCTGATGGTTAGAGTTTACGACTTCAACTTGTGTTAATGTATATATATTTATATCTATATCAGTTGTAGTAACGTTTCGTAACGTTTAATTTTTGCAGGGGATGCAACCTGACGGATGTGAGTATTCAGTTAAGTGATACATTTGGTTTGGCAATGAATCCACCATTCATGCTCGAAATGACTTTGCTAGTTATTTTAATTACATTAATTTAAGTTATATGCATGTATTTGTGCAGTGATGTGAATTTACTTCCCCTCTGTCTTTCTAGATTTCTATCTTCTCTCAAATAGCCAACATTGAGGTGCTGACATTGAGGTTGGTCTGCTCATCTCTTTGCTGTGTGTCTCTCTGACACACACACACACACTCACAGATATGATGTTACATTTGCATAGAAACATTTGAGATGATCAGTGAATCCTGACTGTGATGCTCTTCCTTTTGTCTCCCTGTTTGTAGCGTCAACAGCATCTCGTCTCTCTCTCCCCTGTCCGGCTGTCTCTCTCTGTGCGAGCTCTACCTGAGGAGGAACAACATCCCCTCGCTTTCTGAGCTCTCTCATCTGCGCCCACTGACTCGTCTCAGAGTGCTCTGGTTGGCTGAGAACCCCTGTTGTGGAACTGACTCCAGCCAGTATCGCCTCACTGTACTGCGCTGCCTGCCTCGCCTCCAGAAGCTCGACAACCAAGGTGAGTGTGTATGTGACTGTTTAAGAAATAATTTAGAAGAAAGGCTTTCAAATGATTGTGTTGACTGGAGAAAAACTCACAAACATACTTCTGTGACGGGGATGTGATGGAGCACACATTTGGTGCTTTTATATTTGTGTTTTCAGTAGTGACAGAAGATGAAATTGCACTTGCTCTCATGGAGGGTGAAGAGGTCACCACCCCTCCAGGCAGCGTCCAAAACCAGCTTTCCACCAATGGACTTCCAGATGCAGAGACAGAAAATGACCCACTTAACTACAACATGGAGGAGACCAAGTAAGCCCGACACTCACTGGAAGTAGAACATGCATGGACTAAAAACACCCTCTTACAGTAGTGTTAACATATGAAAAACACATTTCTATTCTTTTTTTTTTAGTAAAATCAGGGAAGAGCTGGGGATGAAACCCCTCTCGAGACACAAGTTCGCCTCCCTTTCTTCTCCATCAACGAGAGAACATACACCACCAATGAACAAGGTACCCCTTTTTTTCTTCAAACATGGAACTAAAATGGTTGAAATATACTTAAAAACGTAATATTGTTTTATTTATCTCAACCAATAATTGCAAATTTTGTCCTTTCAGACACACACCCTGGATGCAGTTCTGCTGCTGCTGAAGGATTTGAATGAAGATGAGCTTCACATTGTACACACAGCTACTCAAAACAGACTCCAGACTTTCACACTGGACTCTGAAACAATGACAGATTCACTGCAGACACAGAAAACTGCTGACATCCAACACTGAAACACTTCATAGCATGCACTCAGGGCCAAACCTCTCCCCCCTTTTTCCACATTCAACCAAAACCTGATACCTTCCAATTGTAATATGCATGGCACGTGATGTAGTTTCACTGACCTCTCTCCCTTTTGTTACAGTTTTTACATGGGGAGAAGTACTGAACCACTTCCCCTGCTTTACAGCAGCATGCCTACCTGCCTTGTAAGAACTAAAGAATGTACGTTTTGCTAAATCTATTTCTGTAATTAAAGAGCTTGCATTAACGCTTTAAATGTTGATTTTAATTACACAGATGTCGGATGAAAACATGTATACATCAAAACACAAGATGTGTATGTCACAGTGCTACAATGGGGCATTTCTGACAATTGGAAGCATTTCACCAATAATACAATTCAAATCATTAATTTAAACTGTGCAGAGCCTGTAAGCTGGGTTTGGGTCCATGATTTAACTGGGTGTTTATATCAGTGACAGATTCAACCAGCAATGCCATTTGCTGCTGAATATAAGTGATACAAGTCTTCTCAGTCACCCTCTTCTTTCTCCAGAAAATCCATCAATGTGCTCGCGTCCACAGCAACGATTAAGTACTCCACTCCATCTGCACCCTGGAGGAACATGAAATAATTGTAAGTAAGAGACACCGGAGTCTGCAGAGAGTTGGGGCACTGAATGAGGAGTAGGGAATTCTAAAGAGAAGCGGGACTCCACCTTGCGTGTTCGGATCAGTTTGTGGTCTCTGAACTCAGTCAGCTGAGTCCTCAGTGTGAGGTCGGAGTTCACCAGGAACGCCTCACGACAGCGTTGGTAGAAATCTTGGAATGACAATCCTGCATCCAGTGACAGGAAATCATTACAATCGTTAATCAAAACACATAATCGCATTTTAGGACAATATGTATAGTAAGTATAGTAAGCTCTGTGTGCACCTGTGTATGAAGGGTTGTCTTTGTTTTCCAGCTGGAATTTCACCAACAGTTGGAAGATTCCTCTGCAAAAAGAAAGAACACAGACACATGAAGAACTCGAGCACTTCAATCAATCACTTCATAGCTCAGAGGTCAACATCATGCAGCCCTTTAAACATGTTGCTCTGTTGTCCTCACAGGACAGAAATGTCTGTTGAAACACTGCTGTAAAATAGATAGTAACGTTAGTTCTCACTTTCACTGAATTACACATTTTAAACCAACACCAGTCATTACTGTACATACCAAATAGTCATTCATTCTCAAAATACTAAGTCTTTAAATGCCAGTAAGTTTACATAATACCACTGAATAAAAAAAACGATGTTTTCATTCATGCTTGGCGAGAAAATATAATTTATTTTCAGTTAGATGATGTCCATGATTAGCAACAACATTGATTTGAATGCATTTCGTCAAATTCTGCAACAATAGCAACAGTAACTGAGTGGATGCAAGGGAAACAGCATGTTCACTCAATCTGATGAAAAATAGTAATTTTGAAGTCAGGGATTGACAGCCTCATATAATTTGTGATTATAAATTGTAATGGCCATGGGATTTAAAAAAATGTGGTTTTAATGGAGACATTTTTGTCCTGAAGGTTTTTTAGTGACTGTATTTTAGATACAAAGTTTATTATAGAGGTATTACAGGAGCTGAGGTTAATCTTCCAAAATTCCCAGTGAAAAACCCTTGACAAAATGTATAGTTTATGCTTCAACACAGCCAAAAATGTCCAAAACGATACACAAGGGTTGTATGCTGTACCTTGCATTGGGTGTCAAGCTGCGTAGCACGTGTGTAAGGGAGGACAGAGCCAGAGCGCCAGTCTGCTGCACCAGGAGAGAGTTTTCATACGATGTTTCCTCTGCGTAGTGCTGGAACGTCACACACTCCCACCACAGCCAGTTAAACTGGCTCTGCTTAAACTGGTCCCACACTGGAAACACACGAGAAAGACTCAGCTTCAGTTCTATATTTCAGTATAATCAACACGTAGTAAACACACTTATAAACACTCACCCAGTGGAGCGTTAATGTGATCTAAAGAAGCCACCAAGTGCAGGTTGGGCAGGGACGCCAGCTGCCCCAGTGCACTCTGGGTCTTTTCTCCTCGCAGCATTGGTCCGTCAATATTATGGATTATCAGGTACACATGGAGATCTGGGCCTGAGAGGACATGCTGTCATTATGAAACAGAATTTAAACACAAGCTTAAGACAGAGAATTGACAGACACACTCACTGTCTTTAAGGGTCTGAGCAATGTACTGGATCTGGTCTGAGGGTGTCCGGAAACTTCCCTGGTGCTCTAGGACCTCACATGTCAGAGCATTTAAAATCTGCAATGAAAGCATAGAATGACAGGGTTAGAAGACAAAAATCATCTTGATGAATAATGCTCTGGTGTATCTCTCTTAAACCACAAATCTGGAAACAAATGCCATGAAAAGACCAACACCAACAATGTGATAGTCTTTGACACTCAGCTCCATGCACATTTTTAAATTAGACCAAGTCAGTTCCTAAAACAGCAGGACACCAGTTCCTAAAAAACTTTACTCGATCAGCAGGACAGTGCATTTGGGAATGTCTCAAAATAAACTAACAGGGTCATTTTAGTAAGTGCAGTGACTTTAAGCTCTTGTCTCCTTTGTTGAGTGACATTATCGGATAATGTCGCTAAGAGCAACATTTGTCCGTCATTCTGTGCTGCTTGCCATTCAGGTATTAAGATTAGAGCGCACTCTGCTGGACAAACTGTGCGCAGACACCATTTCTTCACAAGAATTACAAATAGTTTTCATATTCACGCATCAGACAACATTGACATTGCGACTCATATATTTCTGATAGCCTAATATATCAGTCTGGCTCCAGGCAAACCCCAAACAAATTTGGGCTGAAGCAGAACATTTCGTTTGATAAAAACATGTTGTGAATTTTGGATATGAGGATTTCTTTTTGCATTACATTTTGTCAGGAACAACCCTTGGAGCCTCCACTGGAACCAATAAATAATATATTCTAGATCTGCTGCTGTTCATAAATGACAGGTTGAAACAGAATGGACATGAAGCTTTGAACATTTGAGTCTTTGGTGAGTATTTTCTTTATCAGGACAGTGTGTTTGGCATAGTCTCTAAATAAACTATAGTGCCTGTGTTCATTATAATGAAAGGAACATATCAGTGTGGCTCACTGCCAGTAGAGCTCTGCAGCACAGAGGAATAAGATACACATACAATACTTGGAAAGATTTGAATTTTGATACTAATAAAGCTATTTAATATTGAAGAGAACTTATCATGCATACTGACTGATTTAAGAGTGATGGAAGGGAAGAATCCGTTGACCACGAGGTGGACTTCCTGAGCCAGGTGAGACACACGGAAGTCCTCCAGCAGAGCTTTTTTGCTTCCCAAACCGTAAACCAGCACACTGAACCCCAACCTACACAAACACAGAGACACTGCCTGTCTTGTACCGACATTCAAACATTACAAAAAAAAGTACAAAATAAAGAAAGCGCAGAGCATACTCACTGTAATTGTAACATCCATTTGCTAAAGTGCTTTCTGTGTTTGCTGTGGAGCTGCTGGATCTCTTTGGAGCAGCATGATGGTTTCCCTTCTAAAAGCTGGACCAACGTCTCCTGCACAGACAAAATACAGATACACTTCAATAACATAGGAACTCCTCGAGTACATTTAGACCAGTGGCTGTTAAATACTGACCCTGTCAAGTTTAGGGGTGTGTAAACGCTCCAGGGTGCGGTCTGATGTCAACACTTTTGAGCTGCCGTGTGCTTCGAAATACTCCTCAACCAAACTGGGCTGACTGGGGGCTTCAGAGGCACTCTTGCTCTTCTTGGCAGGAGTTTTGTAGAGAGCTGCAGATGAACTTTTACTGGGCGTTCTTAGAGTCTTCAAGTTCTCCTTGTCTTCTTTTTTTACTTTCTGCTGCTCTTCCTCCATCCCGCCTTCATCCTCCTCCTCCCCAGAGTCAGAGGGCGACAGCTCGCTATCGCTGTCCGACCGCATGCTTGGAGCTGAAAGTATCAAACAGCTTAGCAACGGCCTCACGTCATACATCTTAACTACTGTATCAATAAGAGAATCTACTGCTGAGTTCAAACACAAAGCACAAAGCAATTTTTTTGCCTTGTGCTACACAAGCATGTATGACTATGGGATCATTTGTGTATATTTACATTACTTTAACTAACCATTACAGCTGCTTTAACTCTACTGTGGAAGACCCATATCCATCAGAAAACTAAGCGATGTCCTGTTTCAGTTTATAACATCATCAGCACACACAGCTCAGTGAATTTCACCGTCTACTACACAACTGCGTCTGGATGCTTGAGGCTGATCATTACCCAGTTTTATGACCTGTTAGCTTGGATTGTCCCAGAATGTCTCGAATGGGAACCAACTAGAGGCGTTCTGCCTTCAGTGAGCAGCAGTATCATATCCAATAAATATTCAATGCATTTAGGAAAATGGGTTGAATTAATGTGGTTTACTACAGCGTCATAAACCCGAAAGAAAACAGATTTTTTGTGATTTAATAAAAATAAATTAATCAAAAGTATGCTGCAATAACTCCATCATGATCCTCATTTATAAAAAGTCTGAATTTGTGCTTTGTCTGGTCTGTCCGCAAGATGACAAGCAAACAACTTTTAAATTGCTTGTTTTCTGAATGGAGTTTGGATTGATCGAGGCTTTGCTATGCAGGAGAATCTCAGTGGTGGTTTCCTAACAGATTCACATGAGTTTTTCAATCTGTGAATGACACAAATTCTGCATATTCGTATCTCTTCACGTCTTTGCAAAGAAGTTTTTTTTTTTAATCAGACCAACAAAAAAACATGTTACACTCACTTGTTATTCTCTTCCTCAGTCTGTGGGGTGTTGTGGAGACAAACTGAACCTTCTTGTTCTGCCATAAAACAAGCAGAGGACACACTAAGAAAACAACTCCTCTGATACTGCAGCAAAGCCAGCTAACCACAGCGTATAGAAACATGGCAACATCATCGTTAAGGTTGCTGGATGTGACGTGTAATAAGAAGTTAAGTCTAGTCTCACCCTCTGTGGTGTCCTGCTTTCACCTCTGTGGTCTGGTCAGAGAGAAAAAAAGGCACTCAGTTTAATGTGAGCACACGAAATAATGGAAACACGCACAAAAAAAGCAAAGTGTGATGAACTCACTGCGGCCTGTTCGGGTTGGAGTTGAGGGCTCAGTGTTCGGGGTCTTGCTGAAGGTCACGCTTTTCGCAGGAGTGCGAGCCAACTCACTTGCTGTTTTGTAAAAACACAAAGACAAAGCATGTGATATCCTGAACACAAAGTTAATAACCATCTGATCAGAGAGTTTGTGTTCATACAGCAGTAAAGGACTGCGGCGCTCACCAGTCTGGGCCATGCTGTGTCCACGTTTGGCTTTCTGAAAGCTGAAAATAGAGGATCCAGCCACTCTGTGCATTCCCTCCTCATCTTCTGTAAAATCAAGAAAATAAATGTCACCAACATGTAACCACTTAGAACGATGATTTGCATATGACTGGCAGCAATAAACACAGTGCCCTTGTGCTAATTCAGGCTGTACCAGGAGGAATCAGAGGTGGGTGTGTTGCTTTAAGTATTAATCAGTTCTGAAAACACATTGGAGAACACAAATGAGACATATCCTCCTGAATATTTGAGACATTTCCACCATAAATAGCTGCACATGGATTGAAACTGATCCCCCAGTGTTGAAATCAAATCTGACAGATAGACCATGGGCAAGGTGTACTGCCCACAACAGGTATTTTAAGATGCCAGCTGCCTCACTCACCTTCGGCATTGTCTGTTCCTAGAGCTTGGACATAATTCTGCTCATCCAGGACTCCATTCTCGTCCCCATCTGGTTCTGTATCCTCTCTGGCTCGTCGTCCTGCTGGACTCTTAAACGTTACCATCTTCTGAATGGCCCCACTGTTACTCTGCACACCTTTCAGTTACACGGACAGACAGACAGTGAGTGAGTGAGACAGGGCAGTAAGCCACCTGCTAATTAGCCTAAATATCTAAGCAGGGGAAGAAAGGTGATGTAAAGTGTTGCACAAACCTTCCTGTTTGTCCACGATGTGCTCCAGAGCATCTTCATCACCAATGAACTTCACCTCCAACACACTCATGATGACTGAAGGGAAATACAACGGACAGTTTGACAGGAGCTAGCTTAAAGCTAACCACTCAGAGGGGTCTTGTAAACACACAGACAACACTGCTTTACTGCTTTTCATTTAGTTTGGCTCTAGCAGTCATGTTAGCCGACAGTGCAGGGTGGCGTAGTCTCCCTGTGGACATTCAGCAGCAGTGGCTGGTTTCACACGTATTTCACATTAAAACAACAGCGGAAAAGTGACCATATGTGTCAAAACTACGTTAACTTACCGGGAAATTAGTCTATGTCGCCTGAAGAAAATGTAAACAAAACTTTCATAAACTGAGAGGAACACTGTGCGGCGTGAAGACTTTCCGCGCCATCCTGCTGAAGTTTTTAAACCACGTGACAAGCGAAAGTTCATACGGTGGCCAATCAGAACGTTTTCTTCAGTAAAAACAACATTTCCCAAGATGCACTTCGCATCATGGTCCGTTCACGACCTGTTCACAACTGACTTGATGCAGAGACTTGAAAGACAAAGAACTAAGACTAAAAGTCTTATTTAAATGTTTAACATGTACATGTAACACGTTTTGACACTGCATTATATAGAAGGAAGTGAAAGGAAAACAACAAAAATGTAATGTTTCACTAGGCCCTAATCAATAATAACTAAAATAATGATACTAACAGTGGCATTATACATTTCAGGCTATTAGCATAACTCCTCATACACTTTACATTTATTCTTTTCAATTGATTTTATTTTCATGTTATCTGAAAGCAACACCTGCCGTTGAGATCAATAAAAAATCAAATTTTATGCTTCACTATTTTTATGAAGGTATTTTATAATTATATTCCTATTATCATTGACACCTATTTTAGAAATGTTCAAGACACATGCAAAGGTATTAATGATTAGAAAATAAGAAGTTGACAACAAGAATTTTATTTAGTCAGAAGAAATAAAACAATATTCCAGAGAACATGTGGAAGTCAATGCAGTTACAGTTCATAAAAGTGTATCATGATCATTTATTGGTGTAACTAATACAGCAGCAAAACTACAGCGTAAAAATACTTGAAGTAAATATTTTGCATTCTAATTTTGTCAAAATAGCATCAAAATAAACTTGCCAGAGTAAAAATACATATTGTATTATATTACTGAATTATAATATAGAGATGTATCAAGCAATACAGTAAAATACTTTAATGATGTGGCTGGTAAATGTGGAGCTAATATTAATTACTCCATATATTGCTTGTTAGCTTAACCTATAATTATTATATCAGATTATAATTATAATTCATATGTACAAAAAATCTAAATTTGCAAAGTAACTAAAGCTGTGAAAAAAAAATTAATGTAATTGGGTAAAAAGTACAATAATTGCCCCCAAAATAGAGTAGAAATACAAAATACACAATCTAGCACATGAAAAATTGGGGGAATACAAAAAGTACTACATTTTACTTAATCCATGTGTTTTTAATGTTGATTCACTTATATTTTGGAATTAACTACAGGCGACATAAGTAGCTCGTTCTCGTCCTTAGTTGGTGTAATGTTCACCAACCGCGTGTTGGAGTCCACTTCCCCAGCAGACGGCCCTCAGAGTGCACATGGTACACAGGATGCATCGCCGCAGTAGCACATGACTGTGAAAATGAATAGAAACAGGGTCAAAGAAGAGGAGAGTGACACAGCATTTAGTTTCACTGAACCGTACTCACATGGTAGGGGATCAGTTTGAGCAGAGAGCCTAGAGGGTATTTGCTGAAGTCCAGCGGCCCTGAGATGGGCTCCACTCTGCCGTGCTCCTGGGTCATAGACAACAACCTGGGGAGGAAACATATTTAATCAGAACTAAAGTCACATTGAAATTCATGTTGTGACTAGAAGGGTCATGCTAGAGCCTTTATCATCACATCTAAATTGTTTCTATAAATGCAATTGTGAAAATGTATACCCAAAGCAATCACTGCTTTAATGCTTGCTAATTTCCAAAGTAAGGCAGACATAGGACTTATTTATATCTAAATGATGAGTGAGCACAAAAAAGACAGAACAGACAGCCTTTAAAACATTTAAAAAACAGTTAAGGCTTTGAGTCCAGGAGATGCCAGAAAAGAATAAACAAACATGACGACTGAATTGGCTCGTTTAAAATATTTAAAGATTTTTGGTTTACTTAAGTGATTGTGTAGATAAATACAAACAATAATCTTGCATTTTTTTAAGGAGTGTATATAAATTAAAGCACATTCTCCCAAATTTTCAAGGCATTGTATCACCCCTAGACTACAGACAAGAATAGATAGCTTTACTTGAGGTTTGGGTGTCCTTCAATCACAGCATATCCAGTGGGAAGTTTTCCAGCTCCATCTAGACTGAAAACAGTAAGCGAAAATGGGTTAAAAGAAAATATGACAACAATAAATAGCTGCAATAATATCTAAAAATCAGTACTGTAGTGCCAATAAAAAACATTGTTAATGTGAGCAATACATTTAAATAATGTAGGTACAGTACATTCTGCAACCACTTAGCATGGTAAACAAAACTGATGAGGGTACCTGAGTCCAGCCCATCCACAGTCTATCAGGAGCTGGTTCCTGTGAGGACAGTGTCCGATGACTCTGGTCAAAACCCTCACAGCCACATCCTCCAAACTGCACGAGCCAATCACAGACTGCTGCACATCTAGAAAAAAAACAGCATCATCACTGCTGAATTTGTGACTATTTTATTTTCAGAACGTTCATTTCAATTAAGAACCAGCACAGACAAACTGGTACTGATACAATTTCATCCACACACACACGCACCATAGAAGCCGTAGTTTCCAGGATGCACCTCGCTGAGTTTTGCCATGTCTTTCACTGGGTGACTACAGGAAGGGGTGGAGCCAATGCTGGACTTACAGGTGATGCCAACAGCCTTCAGTCTGCCCCAAAATAAACGCAGAGAAGTGTACAGAATGATTACATTAAGACAGACTTACATAGCAAACTAATATATTATTTGCGCACTAAGGCCTTATTGTAATAATGTGTAACTGGCAATAAAGTGGTACAGCTTCACATTCAGACTGGCCCCACTTGCATTAGTCCTTTTTCCATACTTTTCCATGAACTGCAGAGTCAAGTGAGTGGTCTCCTGTGCGACAGCCTGTATTTGCTCCACTCCTCTGCAGTTATAGGTGTTCCCACAGTGAGCGTACACTCCTGTGAGCTCCACGCCCTCCCTCCCGGCGATGGCCTGAGCCAAACTGAGCGCCTCAGGTTCTGAGTGCAAGACACCAGCTGCAGCAAACAGTACACAGCACATCAGCGGGACCTTCCTCAGCTCAGCAGCTGATGATGAGCAGTGTTGTGGTTTCCCCTGTGTGCTTACCTCTCCCGTTGCCACAGTCGAGTTTGAGCCAGACGTGCCACAGCTGACCGTCTCTCAGTGGTCTCCTTTTGAGCTGATCCAGAGCATCAGGATGATCCAGTAGAACCTGGAAGAGACCAAGCCTCTCTGATAGAGCTGCACAGCGCTCCACCTGTGAACACACAAACACAAGTTAGTGTCATTTGGAGCATGGCAAGGAGTTAAACCCTATGAAATATAATACTTTGTTTAACTGCAACATTCAGTATTGGTCTTTTGCACAAGGGACCAAAGAAACACTATTTTTCTTATTTATTTTAGTTCTCTTATATACTGTACTGCACTGTATATGGGTGGATGACAATTTCTTATTTCCTTCAAAAGCTCCCAAAATTATGTAAAATAAACTCATTTAAATTACAATTGGTTTATTCATTGGCTTAGAGAAAGTAGAATTTAAAGTCATATAAACATTTGCTCGAGAAGTTTTTTGATTTTCAGAAATTGAAAATGTATATATATTTTTTTTTAATACGGAACGTTTTTTTTTAACATGGCTGGTGTATTGACATGCCACAGCAGGAAAGCACCAGTGTAATCCATGACATACTGAAGCTGCAATGTGTGTAGGTGTGTCAGCTCCATGCCCATGCTATTGTGTATGCTGGCTCACTGGTACAACCCCGGATTCCAGAGATGTTGTCATCTCTAGATCATATTGTCAGTACACTTCTATAGTCTATTTGTATTTACTAATCAAGAAATCAATTTAACATTTGGCATTTAGCAAAACCTGACTTCACAATTCATCCAAAGAAAGCAGAATGTGGTTTTATTTATTCGTTGTTATGTGTTGTTTTGATCATCATGGAGCTGTTTCACAACCTGCAATTAGACATTTTTACTTGTCATAGATGAAAAGCAGTGGGGAAACGGGGAAATTGCTGAACCTTCAGCATTCCCTCAGGCATTTACCAGCAAAATGTCACTCAAAGAGACAAATACCAACCAGGAAGTTGCCCCAAATTACCAAAAAGAAACATAACAACAAAGATTGTTTTAAAATGCACAAAGACTACGAAAGAGGGCAAAACAACCACTGACACAAAACAACAGCAAAGAGAAGCTAAACAACAATAAATGATGTGTGTCTTGCTCCTATGGGAGACGTCTTTTGCAGGTCTCTGCCCACTGGTTCATAATCGACCAACGTGTAACTATTAACAATAATGATGTTTATAGATAAAGGGGGTTTTAGGAGACTTATATTTTTAATAATCAA
Source organism: Serranus cabrilla (assembly GCA_903364295.1). NCBI lineage: Eukaryota > Metazoa > Chordata > Actinopteri > Perciformes > Serranidae > Serranus > Serranus cabrilla. Next base: position 50,864 of record CAFUXE010000314.1, read on the forward strand.
GATGTGCATATATAGTAGCAGTCTTTGTGTGTGTGTGAGTTGAGAGGACCTTATCAAAAGGGAGAGAGTATGCATACAGGATGTCATCAAATCCGTGGTCGGCATAGAAACAGGCCTCTGCCAGTGTGGAAACTACAATGCACCTCTGTGATCCACCTGTCATGATGTCAGCACACTCACTAGACCCAAACAAAAACACATACCTGATCACTAAATGACACATTTCTTTGAATGTATTGTATGAGAGTGTGTCTGTATTCATACAGGGTTTTATGGGTCTTCATGTGTGGCCGAAGCTGAACCCCTAAATTCTGACAGCGTTCGATCATCTTCTGGGCATTTCTCTTCACTTTGTCCACATCCACCACCAGAGCAGGGGTGCACAGGGCAGAGAGGGGCTCTCCCTCCATTCTGGCAGCACTGGAACACACACACACACACACACACAC
>CAFUXE010000314.1:51434-69982 GCA_903364295.1 Serranus cabrilla
AACTGTAATATACTGTATATATATATATATATATATAGAGAGAGAGACAGACAGAGAGAGAGAAATATATCAGCAACACAATGTTACGGGGTTTACGGAAGGAGAACTTTGGACTTTGACCAATATAATGGTGGCCATAGTCTTTTCAAACAACCTTTTCCTCGTAATACTTATCACTGTATGTTTTATTCTTTACATCTCAACGAATTCTAATACTAGCCTTTTTAAGGAGCTAGCGTTTATCATGAAATAGATAACTTACCGTTTTGACTCCCAGTTCTCGCCGAAGTGGGAGAGTTGTTGCCGTCACGTGACTAGAGTGTCAAGTTACGGTGTCCTCGAGTGGCCAAACCTCTTAACCGTCGAATGTAGTTGGTCACTGATAGAACCAGACTGACCCTTTTTCCTACGAAGTAAAATTAACAGTTACCCATTGACTGTATTATGATAACTGCCTGCGCGCAACGTAATGACCTATTGTGTCGCACAAAACTCAAACAAAACTCCTGTATAACCAATATTAAAATAAAAATATCAAACACTGTAAAAAAATAAAGCACACATGCTCACATGTGCAGCATATACACTCCCATACCCCCAATACCACGTGAAGCAGGTAATTATTTAAACTGACATTTCCTGAAAATTTCATCCAAATCTGCACATAAATTCTGGAGTTATGTTTCTAACTAACAGATAGACAAACAAACAAACAAACTCTGGGGAAAAAATAACCCCCTTGGTGGTAATAAGTGCAGGTTGGTGTGATACACAGTTGAATTTGCTGCTTTGTGTTTCTCTGTACAGCAGAGGGAGCCAGGTGCACAAAACCCCAATTTTACACTGGATGCTTTGAATTAAAGAAGAAATAATTTTATGGGATTCAAATAATTTGGACACACATTGTTTTCATCATCAGGGGATAAATATAACATTTCAACATTTTGAAATGTTTTATGTATGTTGAAAGTATACCACCTCCTTCACGCTGAGGTTGCAGTGATTTGATGAGACATTGCACATAAACAAACATATTAACACATCAAACATTCATGTATCTTGCAAACACAAAAGACAGTGTTGGGTTCACCACATTAGGCTTTATTTGGACTTCATGTTTACAGATTTGGTTCTTCCATGTTGGTCTGTCAATGCATGTGTAATTAATCACAACAAATGTGTTTGTGTGTGTGTGATGGGTGTAGGGAATTTATGGTGAGGTTTTCCCTGGAGAAGATATGTCTGCATGTTTTTATCCCCTGAACAAACTACAGTAATAACAGCATAACATTAAGTAAAAAAAAAAAGTATCAGAATCATTCAGATGGCTTTGTCCTTTATTTCTACTTTAGCACCTTTATTGTAAATACTGACTTTGTAAGAACAAGCTGTGAGAGATGGACAGGGAGAGAGAGAGAGAGAGAGAGAGAGAGAGAGAGAGAGAGAGAGAGAGAGAGAGCTGCAAAACTAAAAATCTATTAAAAATAAAAACAATAAAGCGTACAATTCATTTCGTACACATTCAATAATCATATACCTCTCTTCTGGGATATTATGAGTGTCTTTGGTTGGAAGTGCTGCCCATAGATTTAGAATGAATAAAACAATCAAGTTACAAATAATATTGCATGCCTATGTGTTTGTGTGAGTGTGTCAGCTTGTCCTACGTGGATTGTTTTGGCTTTTGCAGGATATGTAGCCGCCTCAGTGCCTTACATCCAGTAATGATAATGATCACAAAGGTCTGTTGATGGCTGCGTGTGTTTATGTGTACGCTGAAGGCCCTTTTTTCATTCTATTGGGTCTAATTGTATGTTGGGTCTATGGTGCAGAGCGTTACAGTTCCTCACTAGCATATCCAGCGGATAAAGCGCTCAAAGAATGCAGGTTTGTTCAGCATGGCGTAGTCAGCTCCTCTAAAGATGGCTGACGTGTCCCCTAGCGACACCTTCCGCAGCACATCTTCATCTGTGTCTGTTCCCACAGCGATCACTGTGGGAACGCCTTCCGCTCGCCTCATGGCATCCACGCCCTCATCCAGCTGCTCGCTGGAGGTGATGCCATCAGTGATGAACACAAAGGCCAGCTCAGCGCTGCGACGAGCCAAGCGATCTCCCCGCTACAAACAAAACATGAAATGTTAAGAGATATACACTTTTTTTTTGCTTTCTTCCCAAGAGTTAGATGAGATGATTGTCACACATCTGTGAATTCATATTGAGCCCAAAGGTAATTAGCTTAGCTTAGCATAGAGACAGAGAGCAGGACAAAACAGTAGTAAAACTACACAATTGTCACTGAATTTGTACAGATAAAACAAACTGTATATATCTTTTTGAGAACCAGATAAACTCCATACTTATGGGAGTAGTTTGACATTCTGGAATATATGCTTTATTATGACTGTCCAACCTATAGGATTTAATTTTACGTAAAGTACTAACCTTAACTTGCATTACATACTTAACCTATTTAATTTAGGTCACATACATTATGCTTGTTAACTTAGGTAAATAACTTATGTTACATAGCAAATTTACTTCCAATAACCCAACTATTATCTTTTCCTGAACCAAACCAGGTATTTTTGTTGCCTAAACCTAACCGAAGTGTGATCATTTCTCAATGTTAACCTTGTGTTTAAAACATAAACAGTATAATAATAGTAGTCACTGTGACGGCCCCCATTGGTTTGTGAAATACTGCTTGTGTCACATCATTAGCTGATGGCAATGACAGTCATCTGAATGAACAGCTGACTCAATAGAGTATATTTTAGTCCAACCAAACACTGAACATGACACTGACATTTTCAAGTGACTAAAAAGTCAAAAAAATTTGTCACTTATGGACATAACCAAGCTAGCTGTAAAATATCTTGTTTTCAGTCTTCATGCATACAGACATGAGCGTGGTGTTAAAAATTGTATTTAATACAGAGAGCCAATTTCCAAAAGAAGTGTTTATACGTGTGCGTTTGTACCTGTGGAATCACCAGATTGTTGACAGCATGGATGACAGCGCTGCCCAGAGCAGAAGAGGAGTCCATGTAGTTCACTCTCGCCAGTGAATCAGCGATCACTGTGAGATTGTGTGTGAGCGCGAACTCCACCCTCTGTTCTGTAGGGCTGCCGTACTGCAGCAGAGCCAAGCGGGCATTCCTGTCGTCTGACGGGCCGTTGGCCAGCGTGAGGCGGCGAGCCACGTTCTCTATGAATTCTTTGGCCCTGCGGTGGTCCTCCAGTCCCATCCTCTCAGAACCATCCAACATGAACACCACATCAACTGGCCGCTGAACACAGCTAGCCACTGCAGGCTCTGGAACAGACACACACACACATAGGAAAAGCTTTAAATCAAATATGGTGCTCAGCGAGCTGCAGCTGGAACACAGATGCTCAGAATTCAAAGCCAGCTAAATTATTCAGTAACATAGCGTACTTTCCATACATGCCAGTCTCATAGTGGCCTCATTAAGAAAGCACTTTTATAAATTTGCACTATGATTTATTTCTCTTGAGATGGCATAAAAACATCAATACATTTCAAACAAAACAATATTGTTTACATCAGCAAGTTTCAGTCACAGAGCTAACATGATACCAAAACATTTGGTAAAAGCTTCTCTGTAGTCATTTTCCTCTAGTCTTCATACAAGCCAAGCCACATGCAAAAAAAACATGCACCAATCAAGGGCAAAACATACAATGGTTCCTTCATTGTCAGTGCCAAGTCAATTAACCAAACATCTACATACACCAACCTCTGACTCATATACAGTAACATGTATAAAACCAGATATTTCCACATGTCATGGCCTTTTCACCAACATGACTCATTCACAGAGCACAAAAAAAAAAAAGTAAAGGCCGTAACCATGGATATGTGCAAAACAGCAGGGAAAATGTCATTAGAGTGATTCAGCGAGGCTCGTGATTCACAGTGGAAATTAGGCTTCATCAAAGAGCCACTGTACACGATACAGGAGCAACATGAATGGCTCTACAGACGAATCTGTCTCCAACAAATGGACGACATCCGGTTTCCATTTTAATGGAAAACGTTCCTCCACTCAGATAGAAGAAATGATATGTATCATATTTAACAGACATACTATTCTGAGGGAAATCTCCACGTACATTAATTGAGAAATATTCTATGCAGAGAGGGAGCATCACATTTTGAATTTTGACCCATCATACACAGTAACTGTAAAAAGACTGCTCTGAGGTGTTAAGACAGGACCAGCTTCATATCATGCAATCCTTTTGCATCAGCCCAGGTGTATATTGCACCCATAGAGTTAAAACAAATGCCCACAGTTTATAAAAAATCTACTCTATGTCCAGCAGTAAGCTTATTAGTTATTGGCGTCCATAATGGCGAGGTAGCATGATTAGCATATTAGCATTAGCAGAGTCCTAAGGCTTTCTCTGGGTCTCCTAGAATGTCTCCATAGACATATTTGAAGGAGTCGATGAACAGCTGGGTCCACTGCTGCCTGTCCTCTCCCTGGGCGAGTTTGGCTCTCTGGGCTGTGTACGCCATGGTTGCAACGCCAACCCCGTACTGCTGCTCGCTCAGGCCGGTCAGCAGGTTGGCCACACCCTCCAAAGAGGTGGGGACCAATGAGGGGCTGCCTTCCTCGGACAGTGGCTTCCAAGGGGGAGGGGCTTGCCCCGCAGTGACGCCCCCTCCTGAAACAAGCGGGCGGAATAACAATGTGGGCGGGGTCCCACAGACACGACGCATCAACACAACCAACAAAGATGACGGAGCTATAACGAGCTGCACTAAATGCTTCAAACTTCAATTCAAGTTTGGTCTTGTGCGCTGGTTTTACAAGGACCCAAATTAATTGCATCATAGCAAAGGAGGTGAACTGATACAGTGTGAAAAACAAATTGACCTAAATTTAAGCCACAACATGTCTAATCCTGCCATGGCTTGAGGGCGTCAGTATGCTTCAAATGAACTAGGTGGTACCAAGTTTTGTCCAGACACGTCTGAAGGCCAAACTGTTTATACTTGCTCTGATTGGCCACCATGTACAAAAGAAGTGGACATAGTCACTGTGACGCTACTCTTTAGCTTGTGGACTATCGCTGTAAAGCCTTGAGTTTGGCATTTGGGCGGTCACTTGCTTGGTGTTTTTGAGCCTAGACATGAGTGTATTTGAATGAGAAGGTGAAGCTGAAGGGAAGGACGCTTACCAGTTATACCAGCTAGTGCTAGCACGAGCTAGCACTAGCTTAGTTAGCATGGTACATCTCTAATTCAAAACAGCAGACTCCTTTGAAGTTTTTTTTAGTACAACCAAATGCTGAAATTTTTAGGCAACCAAAATATTAGAATTTATTGATTTATTTATACATTTATTGATACATAATATTGTAGAATCTTACCTGTTTTACAAGGCAGGTCAGGGCATATGACGACAGGATCTAAAACAAAGATAAAGACATGTCAGAGAAAAAGGACTAAACAAGGGAGCTTCATAATTCACAAGATGACTGTACTGTTTTTAATGTGTGCTTCTGTAAGGAGCGTACCTGGGCAGAGCACGGTTTCAATCTTATCGATGAACTCCTCTGCCACCAGGTCTGCAAAGCGCCTCATGCCCATCACCCTGCCATCCTTCACCTTGCCGTCCTTCTGGCAGGCGATACTCTTCAGACTCTCATTCTCCTCAATCTGGTCGAACATGTCTCCGATACCGATGGCACTCACATCCACGCCTTCATGCCTACTCACACAAACACAATCAATGAGATGGAATCTTCTCCAAAAAGACTAACTCTTAATCTCAAAGCACACACCCGCAGAGGGAGGTGAGCAGCTGGTCGTTGTCTCTGGGGTCGTAGCGTCCGTCTGTGATGACAACAACAGTGACGTTGGCATTGGCCCTGCGGCTGTCTCTGATCAGGTTTTCGTATGCGTATTGCAGAGCGGATGGGGTCCATGTTCCTCCAGCAATCCACTCCAAGCGCTTCACTGCATCCTGAATAGTGGAGGAACATGTCATGAAGTAGATCAGTTTGACTCATTGCTGTGTTTTCTTTTAGCAGGATCTATTGCATTCTACATTTTGTGTGTAGGTAAAGAACACAAATACAGTGGGAGGGACCTGCACACATATTTACAACTGTAACTGTGATGAGACCCATCTGCCTTACATGTGTAGACAGCACATGTGATCTGATTAATTATAATCATCTGGACAAGACAGACAAAAGAAAATTCTGTGTACACCCTAAAATACACTTCAAAGCAGTTTGCACATGTGTTTATGTTTGAGACCTTGAAAGCAGACAGGGAATCAATCTTGGGGTCATCGAGCCGGATGGCCTGGAAGGTTCCACTGTGACTGTACTGAACAACTCCCACTCTCGTGCCTGGGAACACAAACAGTTGTGTTTACACTGAGTTTCCACCCATTTTGTAAAGCTGACATTGCACAGACTAATTCTGCAGTCTTGGAAAGAGCAAGGGAACATGTGCATGAACAGTCTCATATCTACCTGTGTTTGACTTGGGGTCTTTGGCAAGGGAACCCAGTCTGTTGATGGTGTTGATGACAAAGTTCTTCTCAAGGGTGAAATTAGTCAGACCCACTGACTCGGAGCTGTCGATCACAAACACAATGTCCACGGGTCCACAACGTTTCTCACAGTCTGTGGACAAATACAAATTGTAAGAATCTGACAACCTATCGCAGCTTTCTCAGATCACAAATGGAAACACTACGGCCAGGTATCCACCCAAATGTATCATGGATGATTGTTTCCATCCACTACCATTATGCAGTATCAGGTGTCTTTCTCATGATAAGCAATAGGTGGCACCAATTATCCAATCAGAAAACATTATACTAACATTATAAGAAGAGGGCACAACAAGATGAGCCAATTAAAAGTTTAATCACAAGTGATAAAAATCTGGAAACTCAATGGAAATATGACATTTCTGCTTGTTTCATGTATTAACTAAATCAGTTTCCAGGCTGAGGCTAGATGGTTACCCTGATTTGCAAATCTCTCATGAGAGTTTCCCTAATCTAGGTTAACCATCCATTCCACTTTATTATATTACTTTTCCAGCATTTTATTTTCAAATTTCCTGCATTTTTTTTTATCTGCAAACTGAAAATGCATACAGAAACTCACCACAGCAGCCACACGTTTCCCTGATGTAGTTCATGACATCACATTCCTGCAGGAAAAAGCATCACCTCATTACATCCATTATGTCTCTCTTGATGTGCCAGTGATTAAAAAGTGATTAGAAGAAAATGTTCTTACAGTGAGGCCGGGGTCTCCCTCAGGACCAGGATCTCCCTGTAGAGGAAGAGAGCATATAAAATGTATCCAGTTTGTGGAGGCTAGCAGCTAATCAGTATCAAGTAAACATACAGCTTTTCCCAGCTGGATGCAACTTCCTGTATCATTTCGATTGACAGTGTGTTTTTGTAAACTTACATCACGTCCTCCGTCTCCTCTTGGTCCTCTCAGGCCAGGCTCACCCTGAGATCCTGGGTCACCCTGTTGTAAACAGAAAAAAGTGCATAATGTACCTGCTCTAGACGCCTGTTGGTACAGTAACAGCATACATCCAAGTAGAATAATCTACTCACTGCCACTCCTGGAGTTCCTTTAACTCCTGGTTCACCCTTTTGACCACAGTCTCCTCTGCTGCCCCGAGGCCCACGATTGCCCTTCTCTCCTCTATCACCCTGTAGAGCATTGGGGGAAAGTTTAGTCAGCTGAGTGTATCAGTCCAGTTAGTAAATGGAAGAGAATAAGTGCATGTGTACGGTACCGATGATCCTCTTGGACCAGGTAAGCTGAAGCCAGGTCTTCCATTGTCTCCCTGAAGAGAGAAAAAAGAAACAGTGAAGACAAATTGCCGCTGGACACCTGAAAACAGTCCAAGGAAGATTACACACATGAAGAGACATTTACCTTTGGTCCAACCTGTCCAGGTTCTCCTCTGGGTCCAGCATCACCAGGGTCACCTCTGGTACCCTATAATGTTAACAATGTTAATGTAAACTACTAGATAAGGTATTGTACCTTTGTCAAATGATACCCAAATGAGACCCTTAACCTACATTTTTCCCAGCCTCTCCTGATGTCCCCGGTGGTCCTCTGGGGCCGGGCAGGCCGTTGTCTCCCTGTGCAGAGAAGAGAACGTTGACAACAGGTGCAACAATGACGGGTAGATTAAAGAGTTGGTGTTCATGTAAACATATGCAGATAATAAAGACAATACTGCTCTTCTCACCTTTGTGCCTTTGTTTCCTGATTCGCCTGGAAGTCCTCTCAAGCCCTCAGGCCCCATTTCACCCTGAAACATAAATTCAGAGTTGAGTCATCTAGTGGTGGAATGATGTATCTCAATGAAACACTTCATCTGAGCCGAAGTAAAACATTCATAAAACTGACATATTTCACACTTTACATAGACACGTACCTTGTCTCCCTTAACTCCATCCGGCCCTTGGCCACCCTTTGGCCCATAGTCTCCCCTTCTCCCCTAGAACACAAGAACAATTAGACCACCATCACAAAGTTAATGCAGGTGGATGATGGAGCTGAACATTTTGTTTGAAACTGATGTTCTTACCGGCTCTCCTCTTGGTCCTGCAAGTCCAGCGGTTCCCTATTAAAACACAGGCATTGAAGAATTACCAGACGGGCTGACTGGGTAAGGGCCCAGGGGCCCGAGGGGTCATTGGGCCCCTGGACCATTTAAGGTCAGAAAGACACTCAAACAACCACAAAGAGACTTAAACGCAAAGAGAAAGATATGGCTACAAAAAATAAACACAAAATGACTAATTATAGACACAAAGGGACTATTAAGTGATACAAAGTGACTACTAAGAGACAGAAAATGACCACTAAGACCTACATAATGACTACTAAGATGTATAAATGACTTTTAACATATACAAAATGACTACTTAAAGATGTAAAACTACAACAAAAAAAATAAATATAAGAGCAGACATACTATTAAAAAAATGCTATATTGATATTGTGTAAATCATAAAACACCCACTTGCTGTCAAAAGCTTAAAGAGCATAATGAAGACATATTCTGAATCTGGGTTTGTAAGAGAGGTGCTTTAGCTACATGATGCACATAGTGAGTGTAGGTTTGACTGTATTTCTGTCTGTGACAATGAGTCTTACTGGGCTTCCTTTCAATCCAGGGACACCAGGTGATCCAGAACCTCCCCTCTCTCCCTGTGGAAGAAGCACCAGAGTTTAGCCTTTTAATTGCAACAATCCTCAAACCACTTATCATGACTTCAGACTTCAGATCCCAGCACAGAGCAGCCTTCACGGTCCCCTGTTCTGGATTACCTTTGGTCCTGCCTCTCCGGGCGGGCCAAATGGACCAGCTCTTCCAGGGCGACCGGCATCCCCCTGAAGAAAGCATACAAACACACACACAGACATAGTCAGGTAGAGTTTGACTACAGGTTGGATTGCTTACAAATGTTGTTTTGAATGAATAAAATTTACCTTTTCTCCGTCAGTTCCAAGTAAACCACGTTCACCAACATCTCCGGGGTGGCCATCAGGACCCTACAAAGCATCAAACATGCACCATAAATAGACCATAACACCACATGATAAGGATGTACTGATCGTTTTAAATCATGTTGAATGTCATACTCTGTCGCCTGGGTCTCCTTTGCAGCCAGGAGCGCCAATCCGTCCAATTTTACCCTGGGAAGAAGAAGACAAAGGGAAAAGATAGCATTACAAAACTAGTTCTTCACCTCATAAAGAGACATCCAGTATTTTCAGTAAGTCGATAATGATTCCAGGTGGTATTTTGTTCCTCAAAATATACAACAAAAGTTTCAACTGACCTTCTGTCCATCTGTTCCATTGCGTCCTGGGATGCCACCGGCGCCCTAATGACAAAGAGAAGAGACAATTAGAGGAGAACGACCAATAACTTTGAATTCTGAATCATAGATTGGTTAGGTTAAAAAACGCAAAGTCCTACCTTTTTCCCCTGAGTACCAATCTCTCCCTGTGGGCAGACAGAAGAGCAGCAGTCAGTTTATGTACAATTAATATGTGCTTATTCATTCTCTGGTTATTCATCCATTTAATTATCAACTACATACCTAGGGATTTATTCAAATACTTGAGTAATGAATTGATAAACTTGAGCCACATAAAAGAACGACTCACCTTCTCGCCTTTAAAACCTGGATCTCCCTACAGAGAGGAAAAAAGGGAAAAGAAAATAGTTAATACCAATATAGAAACAACCCATTTCTGTCATACTGTATTGTATAATGATTAATAAGTAGGTGTATGTCTTACTTTGGTACCGGGCTGACCGATGGGACCCTCAATACCGGGGTCACCTGGACGACCTATTTCTCCTTTGGGGCCTGGGTCGCCGTTGTCTCCTTTCGCTCCCTGCAGCGAACGAGTTCAAAAAAGAAAATATCATTGAGGATGAACGTGACTATAGCGCAAATACTAAATATACATATATGTGTGTGTGAAGCTCACTTTTTGTCCTCTGTGGCCTTTTGGACCGGGAGGCCCTTCTGTCTCCAGACAGGACACTTTGTAACACTGTATCACACAGGAAATCAAGACACACAGTCAGCGCTGGAAAGTGTGAAACATAAATCTTTATAATCATTAGCTGTGTGTGCGTTCTTACCTCTGTGTATGCCAAATGTTTCTGTGAAGACAAAAGGGACACAGTGTGAGGTGAAGAAGCATTGATCATGTTCCATGTTTCTGTGTGTCTTTCTGGGCGTGTTTGTATGTTACCATGGTCTTGATGATGCGGTCAATGGTGCCCTCATCTATCACGGCTTTGCCTGAGCTCAGATCCACGGCCATGAATTCCCTCCTGTAGACGGTTGCAGGAGAGTTGGCGATCTCCCTCAGCCCCGTCTCTTCAACGTTCTTTGATGCAGCCACAACAAACATCCGGATATTCTCATCGCGAGCCTTCTCTGCTGCCACTTTGATGCCCCCGCAAGGGTTTCCAGTCACGTGGCCGTCGGTGATGACCACAGCGAATCGGAGGGCTTCCCGGGATGAAGGTGAACGCAGCATTTCTTGGGTCATGTTGGTGAGGGCGCAGTCGATGTAGGTGCCCTTACCCAGGTATCGGATTCCCCTGAGGCCCTGGAAACATTAGGACAGACAGGATCACGTTATTACTTTGAACCAAACCAAAGGCGCAGATCCACTCCTTCCATTCTTACTTTTCACTATGAAAGTCTTCCACATGTACACTGCATAACTGTTTTCCAGAGTGAACTCAAATCCAATCAGAGCATTTTGCTAAAAGAAAACTCAATAAAATAACTTACAGTAGCTTCGTCTATGCAACAACTGACCTCAACAGCCTGCCAGATGCTGCTCTGGGCCAACAGGATCCCAACAGTGTTTGCCCAAATATGTTCAAACCTTTTATTGAACAAGTGTTTAAACAGCTGCAGATGAGTATTTAGTATTTTTAGGCATGCCCAATGTGTGTTAAGGCCTTCAATCTTTCTAAGTTGTGGGGGGCCCAGTGATGATTTTGGCTCCAGGGCCCCAAAGCAACTTTACCCATGCTTAATTGTTATTGGAGTTAACTGTTTGTGGTAAGCTAATACAAACAAATAAACTGACAAAAAGGTATTAAAAAATCCCACTAAAGACAACAACTCAGATTCCAACCATAGGAAGAAAGAATATAAATCTAACAAAGATGTGTAACACTGATTTTTCAGTACTGTAGCAACAACAATTCCCTCCATTTAGCTGTAACCATGTGATTCCTGGTGCAGCTTTAACCAGCATTTTTACATAGAAATGATGAAAATCCTCTAAGTCTGTACATAATCTTTAACTTGATGGTTTCATATTGTTGTGTTAGTGTGTATGTGTGTTACTCACAGTTATGAAATCGTTTTTGGGTCCGATGCGACTGAACACTTCCTGTCTCTGGGAGAAGTGCAGTCCACCGATGTTCCAGTTGATCCGCACAACACCATTGATTTCAGTATCTTCCAAACGCTGTGCGAACATCTCAACGAATTTCTACAACAACAAGACACAACACGTTATACAACATGGCATAACATGATGACAATATGAAATTCTTCTCTTGAGGCGTCAGCTATAGAACTGCAGATAAATGAAGAACCTTGATGCTCTCCACCAGCGCTCCAGGGGGAGGCTCCTGCAGAGCGATGGTCTCAGACGTGTCTATGGTGAAGTACAAGTCTATGGGACATTCATTCTTCTCTGGAAGGAAACACACAGAAAAAAAAACACAATTTATATCAGCAAGTGTTTAATATTATGTCACAAAAACTGTTTTACTTTGACTATGAGGCAACAAGGGTTCAGTTTCAAGGCACTCACTGCTGCACTCTGACTGGCCGTGAGTCAGGGCTCCAAAAAGAAGACAGAGCGCGATGACCTCTAACCCCAGCATCTTCCTCGTCTCCTGTCTGACACATGAACACACAACTGAGTCTTCTTGTAGAATGAAAAGAGAAGGAAAAGACATAAAATACAGGAAAAACTGCAGAATGGAAAGACATATGTGCATATGTACAGCCGAAATCAAGACTCAGGACTCTGTCTCATCATTTTTAAAATAACCTGCATTGTACTTTTCTTTGATTTGCAAAATAACTGAATTTCTTCTTCTATTCTGCATCTGGTATCAGTTTAGTGTGATTACATGTGGAGCAGCCTACCGACTGCTGCCCTGGGAACAAAATGGCTGCCACAGAGTTATGTAATAGGTTTGAAAGCGTCACATGAGTTGAACATGGCTCTTGATTTCTTGTGTTTAGTGGTGGAAATGGAAATTAAAAAAGCTGGAAGTGACTGATCTGAATGTAGACTGACATTTGCCCTCATTATGGATTATCCATGCAGAAACCTCGACACAAGTCTTAACATGCTGCTAGAGTTCAACATAACCAATGAATCAGATTCCCTAAATATACATGTGTGTGTGTGTGTTTGTGTGTGTGTGTGTGTGTGTTTCACCACATGAAACCTGCAGTTCCAAGGAAAACATTTAACTTATTATGTCATCTCATTGCCTATGTCATCTTTGTCGTAAAAACAAAACAAAACAAAACAAATCTGATTTGAGGTGATGAGGCTAAATTAATTGTGGTGTATTTGACAGCAGCAGTCTGTAGATTGAATACAAGACTCACATTTTGGTTTAAAACCACAAGATTTCACAAGGCCTCAGACTGCTGCCCTCCAGAGGCTTTCCCTTCCCTTGCAGTGAACCTCTGTTCACTGGCTGCCATGGCTGGGTCTCCCCAATAGGGGGCCCTGGAACGCTGATTTTCAAATGTATCCAGGGAAATTGAAATTAATCAAATTAAGAAAAGACAAATATTCATGCAGGACCTGCTTTAAGGACCTTATTATCTCAGGTGTGCAAACATATTGATCAGGTAACTGGCTCACACACAAGGCCTTCAGTGGCCCTGAGAGTCAGGGCCCATGACAGTGATTAATAATCCAGCCCTGGTGGATGTGCAGGAGGGGAAGGCCTCAGGACGGCAGATAGCTGCTCTCAAATCCAGTTAACACTCAGCACTCTGAAAACAACATGTCAATAAAGCCTTCAGCTGGACTAGGGCCTGCTGGCTTAGTTTCCCAGCATACTTGACCAAAGTAACTGAACTTTAACCATGTTTAATATGCTTTATTTAACCAAATGAGTAAAATTAACCAAATAAAGCCTTGCTTATTTGTTAAACTCACTTTATGGAACAGTCACCTGGTGTCCATCATTAACTCCAAAGATCTCAGACAGAAAGCATTCACCAGTAAACTACCAGCCAACTGATATAGCATATTGTATATTCACACTGTAAAATCTGAATCATCACAAGTGACAAACAAAATAAACTTCTAAAGTTAATGCAAACCTGCAAACAGAGCAATCTGCCTTACAATTAGATAGATAATACAAATGTTTTATGCAATTGGAAGTACAATGATCTCGAACCTGCTGGCAGCTATTTAAAATCAATTTGTACTAAGAAAAACAATATTATCAGACAGGTGATTTAGGGCTTCTTTGAAACATAAAGCTCACACCAACTAGAAGACTCTCAGCCACGCGCTTTGCTGTGGCTCCCTCTGGCGGACCGACAGCTGCGGAGGAGTCGCTCCTGCAGATGTTCCCACTTCTCTCTCACTGGCCAGGCCAAAGGAGTGAGTGGGAGTCCGCTTAACCTTTCACCAATGACTGCACAGGTAAATGTCATGCAAAAACATGCAGGGAATAAAGCGCGAATGATAGAGTCCATGTTCTATTTATGTTCCTTTCTTGGGCAACTAGTTTATGGATTTTGGACAAGTTTGTTTGCGCAGCACTTTGGTTTGGCTGAGGAAAAAAAACGAATTTCTATTGATGAAAGCAAGTTTGAATACATTCAAAAAGACAGAGAGACAGAGAGAAAAACACACAAGGGACAGATGGAGGCAGAGAGAGGCAGATATTGGCACATTGTTGTGCGTAAAAGCGCTGCTTACCCGAACTCTTTCCAACAACTTTAAAAGTTCTTCAGCAGCTGTTCCTCTGTCGATTAACTCCTCATCTCAGCACGAGGGAAAACCGAGAAAGAAAAGGGAGATACGGGAGGTAGAAAATGGGAAATAAAGCCCTGGATGCGCGTTTACTTCCCGCAGAAGAGCCGTCCGTTCGCTCTCCTGTCCCGGTCCAGCCCCAGCAACCAGCTCTGATCCCTCCTCCTGTGCGCGCACAACGCACCCCGGAGTCCACTGCTGTCCGCTTGGAGGCGCCATGGCTCCGCAGGAACCTATGTGAGCGCGCGCGCGTGAACCCCCAATATTACTGCCATGAACCAGTAAAAGAGGATGCCAAAGCGCAGCTGGAGTTTTTAACCCCCCCCTTAATGCCCTCAAACAGATTGTAATGCCCGTTTAGTATCAGAAATATGACAATTTTATAGATGTGTTTTTATCTGTGGCCATCAGCGGAACACATGGGGGACCCTGGGGATACTGAGCTTTCATGTCTCTGAGATAGAGCATTTAAGGTTTTCACAGTTAATCTCATACATGTGGTGAGATAGTTTGAAATAGAACAGGATAAAGGGTAGACTTAACCCCCCATACCCAGAAAGCACACACACACATGGTCCTCCCTTGTGTCTGGTTGCAATTAGTAGGCCGAGTGAGTGGAGTTTATACTTGATATAAACACTAACAGACTGTCCATGAGTCTGCTCGCCATGTTTATACGCATGTAGGTGCTTCAGCCGCCTGTTTGCCTATTTGGACGTGTTAGTGCTGGTGGACAAGGTGGGAGGTCTCTCTGTTATACAGGATTTACCATGTATGTACACATCTGCACAGACACTTGACATTTAAACTCTGACTGTAAAGCATATTTTATCATTTCATAGTTGCAGAAACACTTTGTATGTCAGAGTGTCCAATTTGCCTGAATGCACTAATGTGACCTGCAGAGCTGCCAATGCATTAAGCAGTATCACTGCCACTAATGTGTTATCCAGACCAGGACATGGGAGGTGAAGTCAGGGAATAGGCTTTTACATCCAAATCCACATCCGTTACAAGAGAGGCAATCAACTTGGAGAAGGAGATGATCAGATGATGGTCAGCTGAGTGTGGCAGGTGCTGATGTAGATGAATCCATGTTTTTATAAAAAGGGCCTTTGTTTGATCCTACTTGACCCTTCGCTAAGTCCCGCCCCCTTTGGTAACTGTTTCTAGGCGTGTCAAGCTTTTGCACCCATCATGTCTGTAGGTGCGTTTTCATATTTTTATGTGCATAAAAAACACAGTCATTTCAAAGACTGCAAAAACAATTTTACTCTTGGCAAAGAGAAACAGAAAGTGTGTTTCCAAAAAAGAATTATTATGCACAATTTAAGTGGAAACGCTTCAAAGAAATGATTATACTTGTAATTCAGTCAGCACAGACCCCAGCGTTGGAGGGCTAATGTTAATCCTGGACCACCCCTACCCCACGCCGGATCAGCAACTTGCTTGTTCAACCCAGAACAGAAGTCTGTAGCTGCAGAGAGTGAGGCGGAGGGTGAACTCATAGGCTGAGTCTTGTCTTTGAGGTCTGATAAACAGAGCGACAGTGAATAATGAAACAAGCAGAAATCCAGTTCCATCCAGTTCTCACAATTCTGTAAACCAACTCCTAATAATTGCATAACAGTAGTAGACTTAAAAAATTTAAAAAAGCATGCACCGTCATCAGAATTTTCATTTGTCCATGTTTTCTAAATTTGGTTATAATTTGTGATACCTTAGAACAGAAATCTGGCATATGTGGATATCAGATAAAAGATATTTCAAAGGAAATAACAGCAAATTCCTGGGCTAAAACTTCTGAAATATCTGAGAGAAACAGACAGAAAGGGCTACAATATGGATTTGATGGAGTATTTTGAAGGAAGAGGGAAAAACTCACCAGTCCAATGCATTTATCAGGCATCCCAACGTCCTAACAAAGGAAAAACTTATTCAGGAATAAAAATGTTCCTCTACAGCAGGGTAACTCAATATATGTTTTCTTTTAAGCAAACAATCAATTATGACTCCCTAGTGTTGGTAACTTCTAGCTCAGGGCTGCCCAATCCTGGTCCTCCAGAGCCCCTATCCTGCATGTTTTAGATGTTTCCCTCTTCCAACACACCTGATTCAAACGATCAGGATCGTTATGAGGCTTCTGCACAGCTTGGTGATGAGTTGATCATTTGAATCAGGTGTGAACGCCTTTAACAACATATGCTGAGGTTAGCACAACTAGCTAGCAAGCTAACTTTTGATTAATGTTGCTCTCCAGTGAGAGAGGTCAGAATTTGTTAGTTGACGCTTCCGACTTTCAACCTCAAAGTGTTCCAGAAGCATAATGCCGAACAGAAACAAAAAACATGGCTGAATATGACAAAATGATGTTTTTTTGCAAATGTACACACAATTGAACTGTCAGTGTAAATACCTTGCATAAACAGTGGAGGGAAAACAACGCATAAGCTAACAAAAGCCATTTTATATTTTATTGTATGACATGATTATACTGGGAAACATATTGAAATGCAATATGTTTAATATAGCATGTATTATTTACAACAGATGCCTTTACTTTTTTACATTATCATTTACAATGTGTACTTGAATGGCTGCTGCCATCATTGTGTCACTTCAGACAACTCCTTCATGAAGTCAGGATTTTCCCTGAGTTAACAAATAGGAACTATGATTTTTCTCAGTGTTTTCTTGAATACAGCATTAGTCACATTATGGCAAATTCAAATGAAATAGTGGAGCTTGAAGACCCGCCTGTGGGTTCGGGGTCAGCTACAAATGCAACTCAGAGAAAGTTGTGTATAAAACGAGGACTGTGTGTAGGTGTTGCTTCATCATTGTGGAGCTGTCTGACTTTCAGATTGTACAGCATCTTTGTGTTTTCCCTTGTAAATCCACAGTTAATAATATATATAAATGCTAGAACCTGACGTTTCAGCCCCTCATGCTTTTTAACCAAACTTTATCTGAAGGTGCAGCGGGCTGTGATCAGTCGAGAGGTTGTTGGAGATGAGACAGCAGTCAGCATTTTGCCAAGTGCAGAGAAAAAGAGAGTAGGAGGAGAAGGGCAGCTGCTGACCAGAGTTATTACTCTCTGAAGCTGTTCTCTCTGTCTTGGCCCGGGAAGAGTTTTTCCTTAAAAAGAGAAGAGTGAAGCAGTGTGTGTGTGTGTGATGGAGAGGGGGGTTCTGGTCTCTCTTTAAAGTGTGACTCATAGAATTGGAATGACCTCCCTCCCAAATAAGAGTAAACCAGTCTCTGCCTCTCTCTTTGTCCCCCCTCTTTCTCTCTTTCTCTCACACACACTCTCTCACTCTATTTTTTTTTTCTTTATTTCTTTCACATGGACTGAAAGAGCATTTTAGTCTGAGGGGATTTCTGTATAATCACTTCCAGAATCATACAGCTTGAGTCTCCCAACATCGCTACAACTTTTCTCTCAATGTTCCATGGAAAACACGCCACACGTCATGCAAATTTGCATGAGAACAAAAGACAAGGGGACAATACAAACATAAAAGCAAAGCTTTATGCCTGTAATTGCACAAATCCACATAGTCAAACAGCAGATGCATGCTCATTCTATCTGCAGCACTGATATGACTGTCAGTGTATTATGGAAGTGATACAGTCCTGCCAGATGTTTTCCAGTGCAGATCCTGAATCTGAAATGCTATATTTAAGAAGAAACAAACAGGATATTACATTAAACCTATGATAAGCTAAAAAATACTTCCCTTTTTCCTTTTGCTTCTTTTTGGAATCTTTTCCCCTTCTTTCCTCCAGATGTGCTTTCTGTTCAGACAAGGCAGCTGGGAGTCGTTACCCCAGTGCATCATGAACACACACACACACAAGGTCGTGCACACATCATGAACACGTACGGTCAAGTCCATGTGCAAAACTTATGTCACTACCAGTGAATTT
>CAFUXE010000314.1:69990-81981 GCA_903364295.1 Serranus cabrilla
CACACACACACACACACACGCATAAATGCATGCAGAGCTGCATACGCACAAATCACATAAATATACATGCACTCCTGCTGTAAATCATGCACAGAAATATGCATCACCATGCAAGAGGGCACACCCATGCACAAGCACAAACAAACAGACACACTCAGGGACTCTGTGGAATGCGCTGATAAGTTCAATTCTGGCACCGGATCTTCAAAAATTACTTTGACACAGGAAGAGATGTATTAAATAGTGCAAACACATTCAGTGCATGTACATGCACACACTCAGACACAGAAGAATGCACACAGAGAAGATCAAATGGTGGCTCAAGATCAAGACCAGAGGAAAAAAACACCAAAGTAATTCAAAGTGAGACAGTTCCACTGAAATTCTGCTGCAGTCTGAGTGTGAGGGTCTAATATAAAACATGTGTCTCATTGAGCCGTGGAGAAGAAGAAAGAGAAAATCTAGCATTTGCGTTTCCATGTACTGTTTATTTTCTGTACATCTGAAGAGTAGGATGTAGCAAAAATATGTTTATACAGACTCATATTTGGCCCCTGTAGGAGGAATTTTATTTCTCTTGCCCGACTTCAACCGGGATGTCAGAGGTCAGAGGTCAGGCCCTGCTGCAGCAGAGGGGGAGCTGGTAGAGATGTATTGCCCATGGGCACCTTGGCAGGCAGATACTTGTTGATACAAAGGGTAACCAAGCCAAGTAAATTGTCACTTTGCTTCATCTAGTAATTAAACAATAAATCGGGTTCATGTGACAACCTCTGTCATTATATTTCTACTCACTAAGCTAATTGCTAAGGGGACAAAATGACATCACTAGAGGCCACAGGGTAGTCAGCGGTGACAGTGGTGTACAGATTGTAAACATACTCCCAAATGTTATATGCCATATCAATTAGACCTTTTGCTACTTCGTACTTCAGCACAGGGAAGCAAATTGCCAACATCAGTGTACTAGCATGCTTGTGATGACAAGGATGACACTATTCAAAATTAAGACCTACATCCATAGACTGTAAAAAATAATGGACCTGAAAAGCGCAAATAAAGCCTTTTGGGCGTTCTCACAACATTTAAATAAAATCTAGAATTTTACTCA
The DNA here is from genome assembly GCA_903364295.1 of Serranus cabrilla. Classification (NCBI taxonomy): domain Eukaryota; kingdom Metazoa; phylum Chordata; class Actinopteri; order Perciformes; family Serranidae; genus Serranus; species Serranus cabrilla. The sequence goes on from CAFUXE010000314.1 coordinate 71,102, forward strand.
CCGAAAAAAATTGAACACAGTCTGTTAGAACAATCAACAGCACAGCAAGATATTTTATCAATCCAATGTTTGCATAAAATATCCGAAAGACACCAACACCACACAAAACGGACGGATCAAGTTCAATGCATCGATTTAGCGTCATTTAGAGTCATTAGCTTAGCAGAGGGGCCAAACGGCAGCTAGCGGGTAGTGACGCACAGCACCGACCTGTCACTCAAAGCGGAACAGCCTTAATTATGCAGAATTTAAAAAAATGTTTCTATACCGTGAAGTTGGACATTTTTACACGAGGGTCAGTCTAATTTGCTCCCTTCTGCAGCCTGCCCCTAGCGGCCAGTCAATGAATTGCAGTTTTTGGCACTTCCGCATAGGCTTCACTGCCCCGTGCCGGAGGTTGCCGCTTACCTACACCTAAACTGTCCTGCGTGTCAGAGCCTGCTGCAGAACTTTTTTTGCATAGCTTAATTCCGACTGAGATCTGAGCAACGATCTCAGCGATCAACAACCCGGCAGAGGACACACAAGTGGAGGCGTGTGGGGTTTGCGCGATTTGACCTGTCAAGCTAGGTCAGGAATGTTGGCATGCAGCCTGGTCACCAACATCACCATAAAGCAGCTTTCTGTGCGGTGGTTACAAATCTGCAGTCTCACGTTGTCCAGCTTGTTGATAAGACGGCAGAAATTTTTGGTAAAAAACTGGGTACGGCAGATTTATTCGGGGCTACTCTTTGCTTTGCCTGAATCCCAGCTCTCCTGCCTCACTTCTGCTTATCGTTACATTAACATCTGTGCTCTGCCGGCTGTTGGTCTCTGTGTGCTCACATGAGCAAGATATCTCAGCCGGGATGTAGCTAAACACGCTGGGAGCTTAAACAATGAAACACTCTTAAATGTAAAATTGCAGATTGCGTGTAATATAGGATCTTATTTTCAGTTTTAGGTGTAAACTAAAGCTGCATCTACCTGTTTGTCCTCTAGGGAAGACTGGACATTGCAGTGACTCACTACCTCCTGTCCAGGCACAAGTGGTATGACAGGAAAAGATGAGTCAGCGCTTGCTGGTCCATGTTTATTGGCTGCATTTATGCCAAACGCCATGTTGCTGCTTGACTAAAATCACATTATTTTTCTTTGAGGGAAGAGTCATGGTTAATCACCAATTTCTTTGTCAAAGGAGGATCTTTAGTGGTTTTATTATGTATAAAATGATAGTGTGTCTTTGTGTACTGGCTCTGGAAGCCACATATTTAAAGACGGTATTAGTGTTTTTGCGAACAAAAGTGAGCGGAGACAGTTCGGTGTAGGTTCTTTTATTGAAAGAGCTCTTACAACACAACTGAGGTTTTTTTTTATCCTCAGGTAAAAATATCTTAACAACATGGGTAGAGGCTGATACACAGACTAATAGCACCACAGGTAATAACAACAGCACAGTGACTCTGGGCCACTAATGACAACAAAACTGAAAGTGTGAAAATGCCAGTTAAGGGGATCTAAAAGGCACAGGCTGTTTTCTGTGTGTGGGCGTGAGGGTTTTTACAGCATGAGTCCCATTAGGTTTCTTTTCCAGTTTTCAACCATGACAGATGTTTTCCTACCTCACTGAAGCCCGAAGGTGTGTGTGTGTGTGTGTGTGTTTGACAGAGGCCTCTCTGCTCCTCAGCAGAACAGGTTTCTGTCATCTGAACCAGTGACCCCAGCACAGCTGTTTATGGAACAATCACCCAAGGCTACACATAAAAAATCACCTCCATACACATACATGTAATTGATGGACACACAGAGGTGTTCGTACATACACACACACACACACATTCGGGCCGAATCACACATGTTGAGTCCAGCTGTCGTGACCTCATTAGTACCAGGTGAAGTGATGACGGGTTTGTTTGGGAGTCTGCCTGATGTCATGTCCTGTTTTCTCTTCTGGTTTGGTGATCTAAAAGAGCTTTCAAGTAGTGTCGGGTGTGAGTTTTCACAGTCAGGTGATAAGTCATGTCTATTCCGACTGACCTTTTCAATAAGCTTTATTTGGGCAAAACTGTAAATAAAGTTGACTGGCCAATCAGGCACCAGTCTTTCAGGTTAACAATCATTCACTGAAGAATGTGTATGCTTTCAATCAACAGCTGCGCTTGATTCTCTTACATTGTAAAACTGTGACATCACAAATCCGACACCACTTGAAAGAGCGGTAAGAACTACAAAAATTAGTCCACATTAAACTTTAAACACAAATCCTTGGAATGTCGGGAGCTCCGGTCCTGGAGAGACAGGCGAGTGAAACCTCTATGAGCCGTTTTCAACCCACAAGCGGGTCCAGACTAGCTGAAAGTGATGCAGAATACCTGAGTACAAATCAGCGCAATGCATTTAAAAGCTAGAAATTTAGTTTGGTTGTGGCCATTACTGATGGCTCTCCAGGACCGAAGCAGCCCCTCTCGATAGGGACTTTTTTACCCTGAACTTTGCCTACGGGCAGCAGTTGCTTCCAGTTGCGTACTGTCACAATGAGCCCTAAAACTCTCATGTTGTTTAGTTAGCACCATCACTTGGGTCATCGTCTAATGATCCCAGCAGAAGAGGTGGAAATTGTACACAGCCTGAGATAATCTGCCTTGGAGGTGCAATTCAGGGTAAAAAAGTCTCAGGGCGATTTCATGAAGACATAAAAATGTTTCTGCCAGACAATCATATGTCATTTGGTGACATTTTTTTAAGTACTTGAAGACAGTGTATGGTAAAAGAGTGAATATTCATATTGGGACTAAAAATCTAAAGCGTGTTGGTCCTGTTGTTGGAGGCCCTTCGCTCAGGGCGTAGACAGGGACAGCCGGCGGGAGACGGTTTGGTGGAAGACCCCGCGGAGCAGAGAAGCGTAGTCTGGTTGACGGAACAGGTGGCGCTGGCCGTAGGTGATGTCGTCTGGCCGCCCCCTGCTCACCAGTGTACGCAGGTTGGCCTCATTGACTTGGCTGCCAACAGAGATGACAAAGAGCTCCACCCTGGCGTCCGCCACCTCACGGACTCGCTTCTCCAGCAAAGCCTCGGTGACACCCTGAGACCTGCCGTCAGAGAACAGCACCAGCTTCTTCTTGCCTCCTGATGAGTCTCCACGGCCACCTAAATTCTTAATGGCGAAGTCCATGACCTCTAACACGTTGGTGCCGTCGTTTTGGAAGGTCGCCTTTTCAGTTTGCTGCAACAGCAGGGTCAAGTTGGTGGTCAGCCCCTGCTCCATGCGGGCACTTCGGCTGTACTGGCCCAGACCCACTCTCACTGTAGCGCCCCTCTTCTTCTCGCCAGTCAGTAAACGCTCGGCCAAGTTGCGGACAAAGGTCTTGCTTGTCTCAAAGTTCTTCTGGCCCACACTGGCTGAGCTGTCCATCATCACCAAAACATCAGCACTTTCAGAGAAAGAGACTGTAACACACAGACACACACACAATAGATCTGATCAACAACTGTTTCCAAAAAACAGCATTTATACAATTTTCAATAATTATTACCGGTTTAAATTGTTAGTTATTCTTGAAACCTGAAATGATCCAGTTTCCTTTATATTGCAAGGTAGGCTTTGGTTGCATGAAGGTAAACAATCAAACAGCAAAAGAGGCAGAACACATTGGCTAAAACGCACTTTTGAAAACCCATCAGCTATCAGCAGTTTTGTTTTTCTTTAAATATATCTGCTTTTATAAGGAGAGAAACTATTCAGTTGTAAGCCCCAGAGGCTAAATCGTTGTGGGACTGACAGCCAGAGGGTTCCAAGATTCACTTCTCATTTACTGGGTATCATATGTCTTTGTCATATTTAATGATTTTTTTAATATTTTAATCTAGCAGTAAGATCATTTAAACATGAAAAAGAGTGAATAACTATTATTGAAAAAGAAAAGCAGACTTACTGGCACATTTGTAGTCTGGGCACCTCTTTTCTGAATGAGAAAATGACAGGGGTTAGGAGTCAGTTGATGTGGAGCTCATACAAATTATTCCCTTAAGGGAAGTTAGCAATGATGTATGTGTGTGTGTGTGTTTACCTAGGCAGATTCTGGATGTGAGGTTCTGCAGGAAAGCATCATCTAGCAGCTCGGCAAAGTTGTCCAGGACAAAAGAAAAGCCTGGTTTGGGGTCACTCTTACAAACCAGTTCCCCAAGCTGCTCTGAGTTGGGCTCACGGCCTGAGTAGTCCTTCACTCCCAAACCGCCCACCTGCAGAGGACAAAAGAGGTTTTTAGATTAGAAGGTTCTTCACTAGTTCAGGTAAGGGGTCTACAGGTGTGACGTAGGGTTACTGTGTCTATCGAGGTGTACTGGACTCACCCGGAGGTCTTTACCACAGAGTATGTTGAGGGGAACCTTGTCCCTGATAATATCAGAGCGTCCGTCCGTGAGAACGATAACCACTTTGTTCTCGTGTGTCATCAGTTTGATGGTGTTCTCCAGGGCAAAGTCCAGCGCCTCGCCTGTGTATGTGGCTTCAGCCAGCCAGTTCAAGTCTCTCACGGCCCTGTACAATCACACAGAGGATCTAATCAGTGGCTTTTTCAGAAAACGAATGACATTAAAGACACACTCCGAAATGTGACAATATTGCCGTTTTGCAACACATGAAAGGATTGATATACTTTATCATCCTGTACAGTTACAAAGGTCTGGGATGGGTTTCAGTCCAGCTTAGCACATTTACATTTAGAGTTTACAGTGTAAAAGTTCTGCTTCTTGATAGATGTTGTGATGCAGAATTATTACCATTCTCATTTCTGTGTGTAACATTCAGAGCTAGAGCTTTCAGTATATGTGCTTTATATATATATTTATATATGTGTGTGTGTGTGTGTGTGTGTGTTTGAAAGTATGTAGCCAGAATCTAAACCAATGAAATCAAACCACGGCAGCAGCGGTGACACTGAATCATCACCACTGCTGTACACAGTCAAAGAGCAAGCCAGAGGAAAAAGCAAGGCGGGCGGGGCTCTGGGTTCACACATCAACTCACTGTTTAAATTCTGTGAGGGTACCGACTTTATCGCCCAGTCGGACAACTTCTTGGGCTTTCGCTCCACTGTACTGGACTACACTCAGGCCGGAGTCATTCGATGCAAACTGGAAAGAAAAGCATTGCATGGTGACCGTGTGTTTTGGACTGTGTGTGTGTTATGTCTGCAAGCATGTGTTTTCCTCTGTCAACATTTCTGCGTCCCACCCATCCTGACTAATTATATCCAAACTGGAAGAGGAGAGTCACTGGAGACACATAAAAGTGAGCTCCAAAACCCAAGACAATATCTTTTTCATTCATATTTTCTATTTTGAGGACTTTTCTCAAGGCAGAATTTCCTAACATCTTTGAAAACAGTTTTTACAACATTTTTGGTGTCATCTTGAATAAACAACACAATCCACAAAGGTCAGATGCTGGGTAATCCTACAGCGGCAGGGATGAACAAATCAGAAACACAGTGAGATACATTCAGAGGTTGTTACCTTGAGTTGCTGGTCTTTGATGAGTCTGTCTATGACTGTGACGATAAAGTCTTTGGCGAGACCAAAGTTTGTGATACCGATACTCTCTGAGCTGTCCACGATGAAGGCCAGGTCCAAAGGCGCACACTTACACTCTGGAGGCACAAACAAGCAAAATCACTAAGGATCACAATAGCCGCGCAGCATGGGAACCAATTATGATGTTGACTTTTATACTGAGGACAAACTTACCACAACAAGCTGCGGTGCAATTAGGAGAGGAGAAAAAAAACACAAAACAAAGTTAATTAACTGCGAAGGAAAAAAAAAACCTAACCCGTGTAACCCTCACGGCCTTCAGGTTTAAATTACATACGTGGCTAATCAGGCTCTGGGTTGAAAAGGGCAAAGTGTTTAACGTGGGGAACATATGGCTTCATTTCTGTGAGTTTGAGTGTGTATAAAAGTTACTTACAGCAGAGCTTCATGATGATATCCAGAATCTCACATTCCTGAAGAGAGAGGTGAAGTACATGTTACAGTGCATGGTTAAACACATTACATAACTCGAAGAAGACTGTTTCAAGCTGCTCCAGAGCAAAAAAAAACAACATGACAATGGTGATATTTTACTCTAAGGACTGGTCGGTGAAAGGCAGCGGGGGTTTTTCTTCAGGAAATTGAATGTGTGGCTTTGGACTGAACATACAGTATCAGTTTGAGAATCCAAACTAGCACGGCCTCGAGGGGGAATTAAGTTTAGCCGACCTGTCCTGGGGCCAAAATGAGGGTGAGGGTTGAGATTAAATTGACTTTTTTTATACTCACATCAGTTCCTGGTGGTCCTGGAGGCCCAGGAGGTCCCTGAAGAGAAAGGGAGAATGAGTCAGAAAAGAAGACAAGACTGATAGATTGTTTATCTGTTTTATAAAAACCTGGCCAGACAAAGTTTATCTGGTCCGACTTCAAGATGACGGAGCAAGTTTTGCAAGACTTTTTTATTTTCACCGGAAAAAAACGGTGTTTCTTTGGAAAAACCATCCCTCCTTGGACTGCAAACCAGAATCCCTCAGTCACTGAACCCACATCCACACCCACACATTTGTGAGCGCTGCTATCTTTCTGCAACAACATGCAAATCTTCCAAAAGTTCATCGCCACAGCTTTTTGTTTTTTCACTCGGCTGCAGGAAAACCATCTGTTTCGTTTTAACAGACATTAAAATCCGTTTAAGAGCATTCTTTTCTGTGACAAAGACGCCAGCGTAGCCTTCATGTGTGCACACAGACAAAAAACACACACACACACACACACGAGAGAGAGAAAGAGAGACGGTTGTTAATTGTAGACGAGAGAAACTACCCCGTGAACACATGACGCAAACTGCTGGTACAGAAATATGCAGCAGAGACACAAACCAGAGGAGAGGTTGAAAGGAGAAGGAGTAAAAAAAGGGAGGAGAGTAGGAGAAGTGTGAAAGGTTAGAGTTTGGAGAACATGTCTCATGCACAGTTATATTTAGATCCAATCGTTGTTCATCTTTTCACATGGTCCAACACCACAAGCTTTCACTCGCCAGTTGTTGAAAAGGAAACGGAATTTCTCTCGCAGTCTTTCCTAAATACTGTGAGCCAAACTGAGGGATGCCATCTTTTATGTCTTTGCATGCGGTTTGGTGTTATGTTGAGTGATGAGATTAGCGAACCTGAGCTCAGTTGCTGGATGTGTTTGGGATAAGTAGCAATAGTTGCCCACAGAGCGCTGGGGTTTGCTTTGTTCCTACTTGCACAAATTCTCTAAAGGTCTGATAAAATTGAGTATTTCTATATCTAATTTCAACAAAACCTGAGAAAAGACCAAAACCAACAACAAATAATTCTGACTGCAATGGCACAATAAGGCCTGTTACATGTTATATAAGAGACAAGTTCCTTCATCATCATGACCACAGGCACTGTAGTTTATTTTATTTAGTCCTGGTGCTGTAAGCTCACTTGAGCACCAAATGTGTATTAATCCGCAGCTGAAAATAGAACCTGACAAATACCCTGTTTGCTTCTGTTTAAGTAATGTTTGCTGAAAATGGCAGTGTCTGTGGTATTTGGTGTTATTATATGTTGTTACATAATATATTACGTTTTTGTTAATCAGTGTGGATGCTTTAAGCTATTGTTCTTGGTGTGGATGACCCTTTATGGACCATGCATCATAAAATAGGTGCATCAGCTGTAATGTATCAGTAAAGTGTTCCTGCAGAGCCGCTAAGAGTGGCTAACAGTTTGGCTCAAGGATTCTTTTTTTTTTTTTAAACCAAAGCATATTTTGCAAACCTTTTTTCAGTGATTAGCAAGAACAAATGGCCTTGAGGTTAACCACTACAGACAATGCTGGGTTTGCGGGATATTATTGGTTTTTGTGTTTTCAAGGGATTTATTCACAAAATTTTGAATATTGCCGAAATTATTCTTTCAATTAATGCAACTGACTTTGAAATCAGTGTCTTCATAAATATGTTATTTATAAATGTAATTTTCGATTGCGCTAAGATAGGCTAATGTTAGATTTCAGTATAACTATTCACAGTAGGTGTTTACAGAAAACAGTGAAATGACTGAAACTGAAAGTGAGAGTAGGTGCATGAATTGGAGGGAGGGGTCTGCTTTACATGTGTGGACAGCAGTCCATCAGTGTCTCAACCTGCATACACCTGCAGACAAACCTACAACACACAGACAGCTCACGCCGGGGCTCAATGCTATTCTTACCGATGTCCCCTCGGGTCCTCTGTGACCTTTGGCTCCCTTTGGCCCTCCAGGTCCTGGTTGGTTGTTCTGTGAAGATAGACAAATGAGATTGAGAAAGAGGTCCATACATGTATTGAGTTGCTGCTACATTCTGGGCTAGTTCTCAATTTGTGAAGCTTCAACTCTCCCTGAGAACAAAGCATCACAGTAGTACAATCTGAAAGACAGACGTGTGAATGAAAACATGCACCAGAATGCAAACACATGGAAGAAAGCTTGAGGATGTCATTAATGTGTTCAGATTAAAGAAGATCTCTAGGATAATGTGGTGCAATTGAAATGTAAATCTGGGTATCATCAGCATAAAAACATTTATTAACATGAAATTCTTTGAGGATTTTGCCAAACAAACATAAACAGTGAGAAAAGTAAAGGTCCTGATGTGGAGCCTTGAGGTACCCCAACCAAAAAAAAGTGTTCCTATAGATCACGGTATGTGCTCTGGAAAGGAAGCGTACGTCACTAAGTCTCACAGTAGCAAAATGTGGCTATAATGACAACACAGAGGTACCATGCTACAAGTACTGATACATCAGTACTCCCCTTCTGGGCAACTTTACACTAAGTTTATCTTAATACTACAATGACGTTAAGGCCATTGTTTATTTTCAGATTCTTTAGAGGATGTTTTCTTTTTCTAATAAATGTATGACTTTTATTAAGTTTTTCTCTTCACCCCCTACCAGTGGCTTCATCTTTTCTCCTCATTCAACTGTGATGGTCCTAATATGCTGTGGTACTAAAACTCTACATTCCTGAGTGAAATCAAATGAACTGCAGTCATCTGGTGGCTAAATTTTGTATTTTCGCAATTTCAATATTTTTGCAACAACCATGTGAAAAATTCACTTGTGAGCATGTGCAGGGCCTTAACTTAAGTGAATATTTGACAATACAAAGGCCTAACTGAAATTTAAAGGCTACAGTATATGGCATGAGAAACACTTCTTAGAAGAGAAGCAATCTTTCAGATGGTAGAGTCAGTCTGAGATAAAGTCTCTGAATCCATTTTCAGTCTTAATTGAGGCCAGGTCTGGTCCTGTCTGGCTCTCTATCTACCAGACCAGAGCAGCTGCAGGCAGAGAGAGCAGCCAAAGCCCCTGCAGCTGCTGCACTCTGACCCGCTGCTGATCGCTGTGAGATTAGACTGTAGAAGTGTGGAGAATAAAGAGCGTAAACACTGAAAATCAATTTAGGACAATTATCCCATCTTTAAGTTCTGTTCCCACACATACTATTACACACTTTAAAGAAATGTGGGCATCTTGGTTTGGGGGAGACTGCAAACAGCTGCAGAGAAGTTCAAACTGATGCAAAATTGCAAATTGAGAGCGGATGCCATGCATAATGAAGTTGTTTAACAGCTTTCAAAATGGCTTCCAAACACGTGGAGATTCATGGGCAGTAGCTGTTTTAGAGGATCAATGCATAAGATGTGGACAACATTTTTGATTAAACATTTCCCAACACATTGTGAAGCAGGTGTGAGATGTGACAGTGAGTCACTGTAGTGTCCAGTCTCTCCTCAGTCCAACACAAGAGGACAAAGATGTAGTGCTTCCTCATGGACTTGCCAATCAGGTTAGAGGTACAGCATATGGGTAGGTTAACACAAAAATGGCTAAAGCAAACTTTTTCACCCTCCCAACTATCCTCTCCCAGCAATAAACCCATTGGGGGTCTATCCACTGCTTGAGCCAGCTCTTGTTGAGTAAAGAGGGGAGGTTCGATGCTGGACTCATGCTTCTTTTACTCTGGTATGGAATATCTAACAAAGCGTCTTTAGTGCAACTAATGACAACACAAATTATACTGAAAAACATTTCAAATGGTGTTCATGTATGGTTTTGTTTTGTCGCTCTGGGCTGAGTCAGCTATAATGCGAACTACAGGCCGACACTACATGTGAAATTTCTAAGACAGCTGCGTTTTGACAGGCTCTCAACTCTTTTGGTAAAATTTTGCACATTCTTGCCCTGTTTTTTTTTTTTTTAATATAAGTCATGACTATACATCTAGATTGTATGGATCCAGTAGTAGACAGACTGAAAAACTGTTAATTGGTTTCTCATATCGTTACCACTTTGTATAAATGTTATGAGATAGGACAATAAAATTGGGAGTTTAATCATTTTGCTCTACATCTTTGAGGACATTGCAAGATTTATTAAGCATGTCCAACTGTACACAATATAGGCGGGGGAAAGTGAAAAGCTGCCCCCTATTTGTTTGGAGGATGTTGCCAGGAATTACACATTACAGCTTTAAAGAACATTTACTCATGTAAAAGAATCTGATTCTGTGAAAGAGAGGCTTTGTCTCCTCTCTGCTCCAAATACATTTTGATTGGTAGTCACATAAATACTCATTTGTAGCTCCACATGCCAGACCAAAATGAGATGCAATGTGGGCACAAATGATCACAATAAATCTTTTTTGCTCTTTGATCTGAGTTGGAAGATGACTCAAAGCAGCAGATCTGCACTGCTGCTATACAACCATCTATGTACAGTGGACAGATATGGAGAGAAAGAGAGGTAATGTCAACCACCTGGCCTTTACACACACATGCATAGTTGCTATCAGCCTTGAATGGGTACACAC
>CAFUXE010000314.1:92700-103512 GCA_903364295.1 Serranus cabrilla
ACAGGGTTAAACACATTAAGTAGATGCCTGAAGGCAGCACCTACAATGTGCTTTCTGACAAAAAAACAGCATGACTGAGCTCTAAAAGATAATTTCAGGGACATAATGGTTCTTGGTTTATTCAATCCCAATTAGCTTCTACCAATGTTATTCCAAGTCTTCCTGCTACTGAACTAAACAGATTTTTATCGACAGTGTAGAACATCAAAAACACCCAGCTTGTTAAATCCATCAACTGGTGATATTCGGCCCCCCTGACAATGCACATTTTGAAAATACTGTATGACCTTATGTGACCTTATGGGAATACATTATTACAAAAAAAAACGTACTTGGGCCTTTAAGTCCTTGAAAGTGTTATTTAAAATCTTAAGATATTCTCACAGAAACAGTCGTAACTTAATAAGCATGTATATGTTTTATTTATGAGGAGTTACCTCCAGCTAATCTGCTTCATCAGGACTGTACGGGTGTGGTTTGTTTAGATTTGATTGACAGCGACTACACAACCCAACAGCTGTCAACACATTCTGATGAAACTCTGGGAATCTGAATGTTGAAATCATATTAAGACCTTATTAAGGAAAGAGCGTTTCAGGGCCTTTAACCATCATTCTTTTCATTTTTGGATTGGGATATGCATGTAGTTGGGGGCTGGAGAATTTATAATGCAAATGAGGGTCTTTAGCAGCATATAGATAAGGTATAAATGTGTTTGTGTGTGTGTGTGTGTGTGTGTTTTGTACCTCCTGATCAGGGGAGATGGCGACAGCGAACACTTTGACCCCATGTTGCTTGGCTTCATTAGCAGCCTCCTGCACGCCTCCACATGGCTCTTTGTAACCAGTGATAGGATGACCATCAGTCACTACCACGATGTACTTGTTCTCATGGTAGTGGGAGCCCCTGCACGCAAGCAGACACACAAACACACAATCACAAATGACATCACTACATTTCCTGAAGTGTCTGTGCGTTTGTGTGTGTTATTATTACCCAATGAGCAGCTCAGCAAGGCCCCTCTTGATGGCGCAGTCAGTGTATGTGCCCTTGCCGATGTATTCGATGCCGTTGATGGCGGCCTTCAGGGCATCTCGCTGAGTGTTAATGTCACTCAGCTCTCGAACAATTTTGACCTCGTCACTGTAGTGCAGTGCTCCTGAGTTCCACGTGAGGGTGCGGTCACATCGGTGGCGCCTGCACAAATAGAGGTGTTAAGCAGCTATCTAATAGTGCAACATCAAGTCAACACAAAATTAATATGCAACATGGTGCAGACAGGCAGTGGTAACTAACATTAACTCAAGTACTGCACTTAATGACACCTTTGAGGTACTCGAAGATTAACAGAAGTAACTACAGACAGCTGCAGATTCCAACGTTACATAATAAAACCTGGGATGACAGATTAAAATATGATGCATTATTATGGATTAAACCAACCAACAATATGTTAAGTACGTAGTTAAAATTTACTATTAATAAAATGTCATAAATATATAACACTAACTGGGGCATAGTGAAAATTTTTACCTTTTAACATGAATTTTGGAAATAATAATTCTGTACTTTTACTTAAAGAATAACTTAACACCAGGCCGAAAAACACTGTTTCACTGTCCTTTGCCATTTAAAATTTAAAATGGTAGTGGGTGTGGTGAGAACAACAGTGACGCCATGGACTCCAAGAGTGAACCTGTATATAACTGCAGCACGCGGAACAAGCAGCGAGCTCTGGGCTTTGAGAAGTGAGGCCAATGTGGAAGTGACTTGAACATGCATTATTTCAAATGGCCAGCAGGGGGCGACTCCTAAAGAGCATAAAGAAGGCCAGTTGTACAGAAGTCTATGAGAAAGTGATTGTACTTCTCACTTGATTTATTACCTCGGTTAACATTTCACTAATGAGTCTATGATCTCATGCTGCTACTTCAAACTGCCGAGTGCAAGACACTCTGAATCTTGAATCTTGAAGGGTCGTGATGGCTAGTTTCAAGTCTTCTTCAATACAGCATACCTTTTATTTTGCAAATTATGGTCTAATTTAGAATAAAACAGACAATAAAGCAGGGTGTGTTTTAAGGTGGGGCGACCTTGTGATCGTCAAATTAAGACATGTCCCGCCCTACTCTGCCTCCGATTGGACAGTATTCGTTGCTTTTGTTGGTTTTGAGTGAGGTTATGGTTAAGGTAACAATATCAGGGTAAATCAGAGTAGCACGGGACAATCCTTCAACCTGCTGTAGAGAAATAGAAGTAAAAAACTTGTCCAGTTTGGGTGTCCACGTTTTCATCTCCATTTATTAATGTTGACTGTAACATTTCGGTTGCTTAAATAGTCTTGTAAAGTGTTTGATTGTTCTAAAAGACACTCTAAGGAGTCGCCTGTTAATTTTTGCACCTAACTGAACAAGCTAACTAGCTAGCTGATAACTTAGCTCCACCCTTTCATCCAAATATGGTCCCTTCTGCCTCCGGAAAAAACAAGATGGCAGTGACCAAAAACCATGATGGCAAAGGCCAGAATGCCAAAATGCCAAACTTAAGTTTTAACAGTAGTCCACAGTAATCGCACATTACTGCTTTTATACGTAATGGATCTAAATACTTCTTGTAGCACTGCAGACGAGTATGTGTGTGTGTATGTGTGTGTGTTTGTAACTTACATTTCCTTAAGTTCATCTATGAAGTTATTGGTGAATGTTTTGAGCTGGTCAATATAAAACTCTGGAGGTTTCTGCCTGAGGGCGACACTCTCAGACGTATCCAGTACAAAGAAAAGGTCGACTGGACAATCTGTTTACAAATCAAGCACAAACACAGATGGCTGTCAGCAAAAATCATCTATTAGTCAACCATAAAACTAACAAGTAACAGGAGCATATGTACGAGTAAATCCAAAATGCATTTACAACCAATCAACTGCCAGCCAATTCAAGTGATGTCAGCAGCAGCTCAGGTATCACTACTGCAGCACTGGAGGCCGACATGAGCAGCATCCTGCGTCACAGTGGGTGTAATGGGGGGGCGATCTGTCCATCTTTATACAGGTAGAGAGATGCAGGCCTGTACCCACTGACTGCACCCATAGCATAGCTGTCTGCATATACACCTGTATTATAACTGTTACACAGCAGGGCAGCAGGCCTGAGGTGCCACCCCCTCCTCATCACTTTGGCATCCTCAGCACTGGTAGATATTCGCCTGCATTACACCCAATGCTGCTTACAGTTCAAGCCCATTATGCCAACGCTGGGACCAAACAAGGCCCTACCGCTCACTGTTGACTAGGCTACTGTTATCTACTGCTCCTGCTGTCAGTTCCTGCATCTGTGTTGATTCGTGAGGCTTCTCAGACTTTGGGAAGTCTGCAGCAGCAAGACGCGGAACATCTGGACTAGCCCTGGCATCGAGTATCACTTCAGTATCTGACATGTCACATTCAACCATGGAAAGACAACTTTACATGCAAGATAATGCGAAAAAAAACATTTGATAAGAGTATTTTCTGGTAAATAAGAACATAATTTCAGCAAACTTACCCGCGAACCTGTTGATTTGGTCCTGCGTTTGCACTCCAGCCAGGAAAACGCACAGCAGCGCGAGGAGACCTCTGAGAGTCTCCATGGTTAAACTGCAAAAACACTAAAAAACTACAGAACGCACCACCCCAAATCCACACGAAACAACCACAACCACTCCGGACCCAAATCCGGTACCTCTAAAGCGATTCGGCAAACTTTTGGTGATCCAGCGCTCCGCCGCAGTTTGTCCGAGGCGAGACACAGCGCGCGCAGAGGAGGACCAGAGCGCACGGAGAAGGAGGGAGGGAGGGGGAGGAGGAGGAGGAAGAGTTGACGCGCGTTCCTTCGGACGACTCGTAGGAATAGACTAGAACGCGCCAGGCCAAGAGTTTACACAAAATCCCAGATATGCATGCTTCCTTAAAAGGTCCACAAGGGACGTGGATACACAGGAATAAACAATAATCCCGCTGACTGGGAAGGAGGCTCCAATATACACAGATTTGCTTTTTTTCTTGCAGGAAAGAAAGTGCATGTGAAACTTTGACCTTGATTATGTTTTAATGATTTCGGAACATGTATAGTGAGAAATTAAAGAATGTTTTGTAGCTTTCCTTTTCACTCATAGCACAGTAATAAATGCCATGTAGAAAATCAAGAAATGCAAATGCACACTGGAGTAATTTTACCAAACTTAATGAAAAGCAGCTGACACATCTTGGAAGCATTTTGTATTCTTTCTGTGGAAGACGGGGGTGGGTTGGGTTTGAATACATCTGGTTCGCTTCGGCGTCCAGACCTGACCCGAAGATAAAAGTAAGAGGGGGAGGAGGGGAGTGCTTTACTCATTTTCCTTCAGAAACAGGAAGAGACACAGCGCCATCTAGTGCTCGTTGAGCGCAGGTCTTGGAGAGGGATTCGGAAAGAGTTTCGGGGTGCAGTGAGGCACTTCCATGGAAGGAGGCACAGAGAGGTGTGGGCGTGGAGGGTTCGTTTGGCAAGGTGTTGATGGGGGTGGATGTTGCATGGTTGCCGTGGACATACGTGTGTGTATGGAACTGTGGGATTGCAGGAAAGGTCTGGCCTGGACTCAGATTTTCCACTGAGATCACTGTTTCAGGGAGAAAAAGTTTTGTGGAGAAGGGAGGGAGGGAAGGAAAGGAAAGAAGAAAAGGAGGGATGAGGAAAGAGGGGGACATCTGGTAATGATCTGCGTTTATTAGCAAGCTCTCATAGTAAATCTGTTGGCTTTTTGGCAGCTGTGTGGGTGTTAAAATTGTGATGCATGCATTTTGAGATGTCTCAATAGCAGCCTTCACCAGAAATACATTACTCTATAAAATTCTTAAGGAATTCATTAGTCGGGCATTTAGGAGTGTTTTTAGTTTTCCTAGTTACTCAGACGATTTTGTTCAAAGGAAGGGACCTTTTTTTTTTAGCCATTTTTACAGCCGTGAAACTGGCAGGTGGGATTAAAATCACTGCATGGCCTCATTAGGGAGTCATTATCTTACCCTGAGGAAACTAAAATGGCGCATGTCCTCAAAAAGGTCAAGATAAAGCTTCATTACATGAAGAAAAAAACACAAGCTGAGAGGTTCTGCATTATGTCCTGGGCACAGCCTGTTGGCAGGCAGGATGTAGCACGAGTTTCCACAGGATCCCGATGTTCAGTGGAGAAGATTAGTAGCATTTCTGAGTCACAGAGAAAGAGGGAATATTGCTGAGTACAGCCAGTGTCTTCCAGCCTGACAAGATTTTTTTTTTGTGGTCTCTAACATCTTGCAGCATTTAACACAGCACCACAATCAGCTTTGGGGTTGATCTTCCTGTGAATGGCAGGGTAAAATTTTGGTTTGTTTTAGAGAATATGATTTAAGAGCTACTATGCATAAGTGACCGTGGCTGGGATGAAACATGAGCATGAAACATGGGAGAAAGTGAGGGTGAGGAAGAAAAAAACTGCTTCTTTCTGCCAGCGACAACATGAAACGTCAGCGCAGCACAGATGGAAGAGATTAATGTTAATGTGCCTGTTACGATATGATGTAAGACTTCATCTGCCTGAGGTTCAGGTTCACTTGCTGGGAACAGTGGTGGTCCAGATCAAACTGTACTGTGAGTTAAACTGGGCTAAAGTGGCACCATGCAACAGAGAGTGAGGAATTCTCTTTGTCATGGTTTAAAACCACTTCAGATACTGAGAGGCGCCAGTCAAAACATCAGGAAATTGCAGGCTAATCAAGATTCTGAACCACACCAAATGACATTAATAGCAGGAAATGGGCCAGACCAACTTCCTCTGCACGTCCCTTATCAATCATGTCTCCTCAGACAACCTTTGAATCGTCTCCAGTCTGCAGCAAAGAGAATACTTCTACTATACAATATCTATGGCCACCACAGTGCATGAAGAGCAGGGGAGGTCACTTACTGCCATCTAGTGAAAACTTTTATTCTGACAGCAGAATTTAACTTTCAATACTGTCCACTTTTTTTTAAAGAACTCAATAAATCTAATCAACATGCACAAGGTTAACCAAGGTCATTTAATTTGAAATTCACAAACTTTGCAAACCATAGTGGGGGGATATAAAAGGCCTACAGGAATAAAGTTATGTCATGTTGAAATAATCATTTTAACTTTGCACTCTCACTATATTTGTCTTTCAGCTTATTTACAGAGAGCCAACATTTTCCTTTCTATCACTACTGAGGCCTTTCCAAAAATATATTTTCACCAATATTACAGCTTCCGCACACAGTGTCTCACCCAAAGAATATCCAGAATAACATCCAAACATATTCATGCATAAGAAACTGATGTAAGAAGAAAAAAAAAGGTCAAAGAATAGTCTGGTGAGGAATGAGGGAAAAGAACGAGCTTGTGCTGATGTTAAAGAAATTGTTTGACATTTTGTAGAATACACTTATTTACTTTCTTGCCGAGTTAAATGAGAGATTAATAAAACTCCATAACTGCCCACTGAATATGAAGCTACATACAATAAGCAAAGATGAGTGTCTAACGACAAATGGATGGATGCCACTCGGTGGCTAAAAAATGAAAAGGAGAAAAAGACCATTAATCTATATTTTGATGCGTTTTTAATCAATCTCTTGTCTTTTTATATTGATTGTTTAATCATAAAAAAAACCTGTATGTACCAGGAGCTTTTCTTTGACAGGCAGACTTTAAATATCTTTGAACAGAGCCAGACTGTCTGCCTCTAGCCTTTATGCTAAGCTAAGGTCTTTCCGGATTACACATTATTAACGGACAGAAATTTAGAGGGGTGTCCACATCCTTATCTAATGATCAGCAACAAAGCAAATAAATGCATTTCCCAAAATGTCATTTTATCACTTTGAATGTTCAAATAATCCTTGACAATTGACTAATGTGACTAAATGCAATTTACAGTGAAGAGAAAACTTTTCAACCCGAGTTTCAGCAGCAACTGTACAGCATCATTCTCTATTCCTTCATCTATTGCTTGGTTGAGTTGGTCCGTTACAACAGTAGTAGCCAACTGTCAAATGCAGTGTGTCAGTATGTGTGAAATATTCTGTTCGTGTGCCTTCAAGCCAGGCTCAGTTCATGTTGGAGTGGCTTTTCAGGTGCCGTCTCAGGTGGTTCAGGCAGGTGTAGGTTTTAGGGCAGATCTGGCAGTGGTATGGTCTCACCCCTGAGTGGTTCAGCATGTGCTGCTTCAGCACACTTCCATCTGAGAACGCTTTCCCACACTGCGAGCACACATACGGCCGCTCTCCCGTATGCACGCGCATGTGAACTGTCACCTTGTGTGCCATTGTGAAACCTTTGCCGCACACTGTGCACTTGAATGGCCTCTCTCCTGTGTGGGTGAGCCTGTGGGTGCGCATTGCACCCATCTGGGAGAAAGCCTTGCCACAATCAGGGCAAACGTGTGGCTTCTCGCCGGTGTGAACCCTGGTGTGACTCCTCAGTCCTCCTGCAGTGGAGAAACACTGCGAGCAGTGAGTGCACTGGTAAGGTCGCTCTCCTGTGTGAGTGCGCATGTGCTGCTTCAAGTCGTAGCGGTTCCTGAAGCCGCGGCCGCAGACGAGACAGCTCTCCGGTCTGTCGTCATTGTGGCGCAGTTCGTGATTGGCCAGGCATTTTTCAGACAGGAAACACTTGCCACATTCCTGACACTGATAGGGTTTCTCGTGGTCAACTCTCTGATGGTACTTCAGCTCACTGATGCCGGGGAAAGTCTCGTCACAGTATCTGCACCTGAAGCGATGGTTGGGGCTGTAAGGAAGCTGGTGCTCACTCATCTGGTGGTTCCTCAGCAGGTGGGCCATCTTGAAAGTCTTTCCACAATGAGAACACTCGTATTTTGTCAGCAGCTGGACACACTGATGTCTGACCCGCTCGTGTAGAGACCTGAACTGACAGCCACACTTTGTGCAGATGTGGGAAGCATTTTTACACTTTCTCTTCCTGTGCCTGGAGAGATGAGCCTCTGTGCGGAAGGCTTTACCACACTGAGAGCATTTATACGGCTTCACTGCGGTGTGGAACCTCTGGTGCTCGAGAAATTCAAAACGATACTTAAAGCTCCTTCCACACAGTGGACAATTATGCGTGACTCGTCCTCGCGGGTAGGCAGACTTGACAGATGTTTTCCTGGAGGACATAGACGCTGAGGAGGTCCGATGAGTGGAGCCGCTCTTCCTATGTTTACCACCACTCATTAATTTGGCGACCTCCATTTCTCCGACCTCTTCGTGCCGTTGTTGGTGTTTGGTCAGAGACTTGGAGGAGATAAAGCTCTTTCCACACTGCTTACACTGATAAGGCTTGTCATGATCCACCTGCTGATGATACTTCAAATCACCAATTCCTGAAAAACCCACTCCGCAATGACTGCACTTGAACAGGCGACTTTGGACATGAGTCAGCAGGTGTTCTTTCAAGCTGCTAGACTTTTGAAAAGCCTTTCCGCAGTGCCCACAATCATAGTTACGCCCTCGTTTCGGGCAGTGGTGTCTGAATTTTTCCAGCGAGGTTGGAAAGCTGTTCCCACATTTAATACACAGATATGCAGCATTTTTGCATTTCCGCAGCCTATGGCCGGCCAGCAGAGTGGCTGTTCTGAAAGCCCTCCCGCACTCTGAGCAGTTGTAAGGCTGCAGCCCACTGTGGACTCTCTGGTGTTCGATGAGGACAGAGTGATGCTTGAAGCATTTGTCGCACTCGGGGCACTTGTGCATCCCTGACTGCTGCCTCCTGCGAGGAGAGGATGAGATATCAGTCCTTTTTGGTGATTCGGGAAAGTCAGTCGAGGTGGAAGGGTTCGTAGACAGCTCTTCGTCGAACATGACGATCTGAGGGACGTCATTGTTTTCATCATCACAAGCACTCGGGTGGGAGGCGATGGCTACTTCCAGCGATGGAGGAAGTGACAGTGAAGGAATGAGAAGATCATCCGACTGAAACGGAGCTGCAAAGAAAATATGAGAAGTGTTAATACAACAGTCTCCTTCTTCTTCAACTACTACACGATCTGATGACTAGTTTATAGCAAAAGTAATCTGTGCACATACCAATGCTGCTTTTAGCCAATTTCCCGTGGCACTGTTTGCTTTGGAGAAGAAATTTAAGGTCCTCTTCATTTGAGGCACTCTGCATGTAGTCCTCTAGGACAGAGGGGGCACTGATCCAGGATGCAGTCTGTACAAGACAAGCACAACAAAAAAGATATTTGAAATTTCAAGATAAAAGCTCTCCTGATTTATTGACTTTGTGTTCTAATCTTTCAGAAATCCTCTGTGCACCTGTTTGAAATCTGGTATTGGCAGCAGCTCCTCCAGCCTGGTGAAGAATTCACAAACCAGAGTCTCCAGTGCTGTGTCGAAGTCAGGCCCATACTCCACTGGAAACACATTCTGTCAGATGAAAATAAACAGACACCTTGAACACATGACAATATCTTTAATGGCAATATCTATATTACATTTCTCACATTTTTTTTAAGGTAAAACTGTGAAAAAGAAATGGATTTATGACATCAAATCTGGTTATTTAGAGCATCATATGAATGGAATCTAATTGTACCTTGAGGAAGTGTTCTCTGCCATCAGTGTCTTCAATGAGACCTTGCACCAGCTTCATGAAGTTCGCCTCTGGTGCCTCAATTACAGGATCATTGGTCTGGGTTAGAAAACAAAACGCCACAGTCAGATTATTCTAGGCAAATTAAATATTAATATTAAATATGAAGAAAACATCAAACAACCACTGAGGTGTAAATTATTTTCATTATGAATCCTTTTTGTTCATCAAACATACTTTGTTAATAAAATGTCAGAAAAAAGTAAAAAAGAAAAGAAAGAAAAGGAAATGCACAATTTCCTGGAGCTCTGGCTAATTTCTTTGAATTGCTTGTTTTGGGAAATTTGTCAGATATCAACCGTTTCTGACCTCACCCCTTTCAATTTTATTTTGTCTGCTGGTGCTCAACTGATAGCAGGCAAAGCATGAACACTTCAGGAGATGGCTGGCTTAAATGGTAAAGCAGTTATCAGAAGGTCAATGGTTTGATCCCTGGCCCTGTCGTCTACATGTCAAAGTGTCCTTGAGCAAGATATTGAACCCCCAACTGTGTGAATGTTTAGCACTCCTGAGTGGGTGGTCCCTTGCGTGGTAGCTTCTGCCATCAGTATAGGAATTAAATTGGACCAAAAGTATTTAAAGTGTCCATAACCTTGTTCCTTGGATTCATAATGATCTGAAATACATACTGCTATGGTTATTTTTAAAGAAAATATAAGTTTTTAGGTCAAGGTCAACTTTTAGGGCCCTTGCCTCATGGATGGTTGCTAATTCTGGCAGGCTCCCGTTTAGGTTAATGTGAAAAATGCATTCAAATAAAAAAGAGTGGATTTAGAGATTGATTGAATACTCAGTATTCAAACAGTTATTCAATGAATCAACAGTTACAGATAATTGATTAATAGAAATACTCACCTCCTCAATGCAAGAAGTTCGGATTCGGTTAAGGTGGCTCTCAACAGCCTTGAGATCTTCAGGGTGTTCAGAACGCAACAGCTCAAGAGTTGTCTAGAAGAAATTTAATTCATGATTTAAATGTTTGTATTCTCTTATTTGCATTGTTGTCAGTACGTGCATGATGGGTCGACACATTTCTAAACACTTACCCTTGCTCTCAGGCCGAGTGAGAGCAGTCGACCTTCTCTTTTACTCATCAGTTCGGGAACTGCATCTGTTACCATGGACACAAACTCCTCCAGTTTCCCA
>CAFUXE010000314.1:113470-130406 GCA_903364295.1 Serranus cabrilla
CCTTTGTACTTTTACTTAAGTACGTTTTGAATGCAGGACTTTTACTTGTAGTGGAGTAATTTCACAGTACTTTTACTTAAGTTAGGGATCTGAATACTTTTTCCACCACTGCTAATTACCTCATACAAGTAAATACACATAAAAAGTCACAAATATCCTGACATCACAAAGAGAACCTCTCTTAAAGTGGTCTGTAGCTTAGTCACAGTTATCAACCTTCACTGAAACCAACAGGTGAGCTAAACAATCAAAACTCTTGTCAATTTATTGTGTGTATCCGAATCTTTGTCAGCATTATCATCATAGATAACAACTTCTACATCTCCTCATCTTCCCTCTGTTTGCTGCACTAAAGAGTCTGACATCAGCAGTATCCGAGTCAAAACACCCTGACATTTTAAACCTCCAGCAGAGGACGGGTTCGGAGACGCAGCAGTATCAGCTGGATCCACTGCAGATGCATGACTCCCCTGGTGGTGGCACTGAAGGCTTTCAGACAGCGAGGTCCCAGTAAGTACTCATCAGAAACAGAGGAACCATGGGAAAAGTAATTAGATAGTGCCTCATCAGACCATCTGGGCAGCGTTAGCCACCATGACACCACATAAATCCCTGCAGTGCATGCTGACTGACAGAAGGACCTCTTGTACTTAAAAAGGCTATTTCCTCTACTCTTCTTTTTTTGAACTCTCAGCCCTTTTAGTGGGAGCAGCCTCGATATTTACTTTGTCACCACCAACAGCGAGCCAGTAGCGCAGGGCTTAGGACCCGCAGCTATGCACAGTGGCTAACTGCTAATATAAAGCAAAGTGTAGCCTGGAGTTTGAATGAAATGAAAGAAATTCAGGCAGGGTGGAGGGAAAACGGTGAACAGGACTGGATGACAAGATCACGGAAACTCATAAATAAAGTCAAGTAAAAAACAAAGAAACATTTTGAATACTAAATCAAAATTAAAAAATCTAAGCAAAAACTTTGACTGAGCTGATTGAGACTCAAACCTCCAGACTCCAAACCAAATATTCATGCTTCAAACTACAAGTGCACTCTAAGAGGGCACACTTCCTCCAAGGCCGTGCCATATCTTGCAATATTATTAAAAGTTAAATTAATTTTCATACCCCCAGAATGATTCAGAACTGTTCAGAAATGTAATGGATTCACCCTTCCACTAAGATTGTTGCACAATAAGGTCTGAATTATGAAAACTAGAAGAGTGCACACCTCAGCCAAGGCGTAATGTTTTAACAACAGTGAAAAAGAAATTGTGTATCAACCCAGTGATTTGGATTGAGTTCTTTCTTGGCCCGTGCTAAAATATTCCACCAAGTTTCATAAAAATCAGGACAGTAATTTCTTCTTTATCCTGCTCAAAGACAAACAAACAAATCACCACAAATTAAAACATCACCTCTATGATATAAAAAGCTTTGCTTACCATAATCTTGACTAATTAAAAAAAGTATACCCAATTTTTTTTACGTCTTTTAATTTTGTTTTATCTGTCATGGATAGTCTTCCATAAAAATCACATACATAAACGGCAGAAAAAGTTATTACAACTCCTGCTTCCCCTTTAAACTACAAATTGGTTTAGTGTTGCTTACTCATAAAATCATCAAATTAAACCAATAATAATAACCTAAAGTATTTGGGCTAACTTTAAGTAGTACGTATACATTTAACAGATTTATGTTCACTCCGGATTTAAAGACCAAGAGATCATCATGTTGAAATAAAAATGAATTACATTCCCTCTGACCTCTCTGACTGCTGATGACTCGACTCGGTGTGACTCATGACCTCTGTTTAACTAAATGCTATTTGAATAAAAGGCACACACTGAACATGTAATTCATCAAATGTCTTTCGTATTAGAGTTTAGCATGTCTACATTATATGTAGACCTTTGTAATGCATTACATTGACATTGCTGTGTTTTACTGTGTGGTGCATTTTGTAATTAGACATAGTGCCTTTTTAATCTTTTTAAAAATGTTTGCTCTCTCTGATGAAGCTTTAATCTCCGCCACATGTCCAAACGCTTAAAAATCAGATCAATTACCAAGTCACATTCAGTCAAGTCACATTTTTCTGGCACTTCATGCACAAACCCAAATTAAATTCAAAGTAAGCATCTGTCTATTATGAGGATGGATGGCAGGAGAATAGTGTGTGTGTGTGTGTGTGTTGTAATGCATGTATGTCCACATGACTACTGTATGTTCGTGTGTGTGTATGTGTGTCAAAGAGAGAGAGAGAGAAAGAGAGAGAGTGCGTGCATTTGTGTGTCTGTGAGTGTGTAATTAAAACAAGTGATTTTTTTTTACACACAGATTATCCCTCTATCCCAGCTGGTCAGAGTTGGATTTGACCACCCCGACAACCAGAGAGAGGAAATCTCTTTGGGGCTAAATCCAAATTGGCACCCTTGATGATTTTTTTTTCCAAACTGAAAATGTGGGAGTGCTCAACTATTAACTTGAATTCGGCACAGAAATCAAAACATACCAAAAAAAAAATATTTGAAATGACTCACTGATGTCTTGAAGAAGGAGGTCCTCCAGACAGAAAACACACACATGCAAAAAAAGAAAAATATCTCTTGTTTTTCATTATTTCTTATGGCTGCGCACGGTTTGATATTGGATTTCTCCATGACTGTAGTTAAACCATAAACCAGCATTACTATGTGATATTTCCTTGCATGAGTTCTTCTACTCTAACATATCAATTAGCACAAGTTAATTTCAGCTTGTTTTTTACTGCATTTGTGGAAGCATTATACACAAACTCAAGCTTTAAAGGGCAATGCACTGACAGGGACAGCCATGGAGATGCAGAGGTTTGTGCACATCTGTCCTGTTTTTTTTATACACATGGACTCAGAGAGAGATTTAACAGCGCTCGCCTTGTAATGAGGTCAAATCAGCTAACTGCTTCCTCATGTGAAAATGGAGCAACACTGCGCAGTTTTGAATTTTGCTTTCGTTGTTTGGTAAAGAAATGTACATTCAGAGCTAAAATAGTTAAAATAAGTTAATGACAACATGCTAATGATTATAAAGTCTGGCTATTTTTTTCCAGAACAACCCAAACACATGTGTCATCCAACTATTTCAACTGCACTGAGAGTTGGAAAACCCACAAATATGGAAAAGAGTTTTATTACCATTTAATAAAACAATCCATGAAACGATCAACCTAAATGCAATACAGACAATCAGGTTCTCAAGGAAAGTCTTTTATATAAAAATGAACACAGTATATTTATTTAGATAATTTGATCATATCTTGTTATGGCCGGCATGAGAGTCACTGAAATGGTCTTTCAATATAAATACATTACAAAAAATAGGTAAAAATTAGCTTTACATACATTACACAGCCTCAAAGTACTTTACACAGTTAATTACAAAATGAGCTTTCAGTGCATTCACGCTCTTCCAATCCACATCCATCAGATCAAATTAAATGGCCCAAAGAGATTCAGAGAAGTGTGCGGATAGCAATCAAAATCAGGCACATAATTCAGGGATTATTAGTACACACAGCTCCTCTTTGTAATCAGTACAACTTGTTATGTGCTATGTTTGACAAATTATTTGAAGTTTTTCACATAGTAACCAATCACAGTATATTTATTTATATTATTAGTAGTCCGTACTGAATACAAGATATTTTGCTTTTTTTTTTATGTAGGCTATTTGTGTCAGGACCTGAATGCACTTGATGCTAATTCAACCAGAAGAGGCCATATCTCTATCGTAACATACAGAATAAAACACCTGCATTCAATCATAGTGCATATCAAAGGATTCATTTCATTCATCAAACAACTCATAAAATAAATGAGAAAATCACCCAAATTAGAAGTTGTCATCATTTCACAATTCTGGCTCACAATTGGTTGTCCTTTTATCCTTAATAATGTTATAATGGTAAAATGTAAATTGGAAAATGTTTTGAGCAAATGTTAGCTTTGGTTAAAATCACATTGGTAACACCTGGATGAGAAGCGACAGTCATGAATGCAAATTCAATCCACGTGTCAACATCAGTTAGTAATATAGCCCGCTAGCTACAACGTATTAGCTTACTGCGACATGTTTGGTGAGATCTACGCAATGTTTAATATTTTACCTCTGCTTCTAAGCTAGCTGGCCTGTTGGTTTCTGAGCAGCACGGCGACAGTATGTTGGTGAACCAAAGTGTTTCAGAACCTCTGAGCACTTGTGGAGTGGCCTTTATATCAGCTGAACATGTGTACAAAAAATGGGTAAAAGCTAAATTTTTTAACTCAAAAATATTTCATACACAGTTTTTGTATTTTACAGTAGCTTGAATATGTTCTATCAAACTCTTAAATCCAGTTTTCTCCAAGAAATGTTGCTAATGTTTAGCTAAAGGTATTTTTCCTTAGCTCCCAGTCCTTAGCTACCTTAGCTTGTAAGCTACCTTAGCTTGTAAGCTACTTCAACTTGTTACATAGTTTAATAGGTACTTTTGTCGTCCAAAATAACCTTTATAACTTTATTTTTTGCTAGTTAGTTTGTTTTGCACGGTATTGTGGATGTGTTTGTCCCTTTCTCCCTTTCCCTTTCCTGGTTAATTTGGTGAACCCAATTCTATGTGTTTCTTCCATCCCCAGCTTTAAGGTGATACAAACTTCACTGTACAAGTGCTCAGGTAATTTTGCCACAAAAACTCCAGCTCCAGTTCATAATTTTTTGTTCTATCTCGATGTTATAAATTATCTGTCAAATGTAATTTGTAAGGTGGCATGAGGAAGTTCTCTTGCTCTCATAGAGGTCGTGGCTGTGTAATAAAATTAAATTATTCCATTTCAACAGAGGCTGAGTTACTTAAAATATAGCATATTTCCTTGGCATCTACAAATATATATAAAAAAGGTTGATCTCATCTTTCATCTTTGACCATGAGTTTTTTAAGCTATATTCTCTGCTGTAAACAAAACAGACAAAAACCACACAAACACTCTCCACACAAGTCTCAGAGAAACGTTTCCTCATAGTGTTCACCAGGCTCTCCGAGTTCAGAGTCTCTGGATATTGATCTGACGACCTCAGAGAGGTCACCGACTGCCCTGGTCACGCTGTCGTAAGATGGTGGCGAGGACAGTAGAACGTCCTCTGTTGTCGGTACAGTCTCCTCCCCGACGAGTCCATAGTGGTGCATCATGGAGGCTATCAGCCCCTCTGTTTCTGGAGCGTTCTCCACATCTACTACAGTCTCGTAGTTTATCTGTCTGTAGAGGTAGGATGCCTGCTTCATCTGCCGGCGCACCAGATGCCTCCTGTAAGACCTCTGGATGATGATTGCAGACACCTCTTCCAGTTTGCGGCGCAGTGTGGACGTGATGGGCTCGTGGGAAATCTTGGAGGGGTTTGTCATCATGAACTTCTCTTCCATTTGCTGCTTGAGGGCGTCCATCTCCCCGGACTCTCCCAGGACACGCTTTGTGAAGGCAAACAGAATGTCCAGGCAGTGGATCCTATCTCCACTGACCATAGGAAGATCCATTGCGATCAGTTTGATCTTGTTGGGCTTGGCTATGCGCAGCGGCTCCGACAAAGTGTCAGCAAATATCGACAGCATGGAAAACTCAATGAACTGTGTGGCCTCAGAGTCAAACTTCTCCCAAACCTCATAAAACATTTCAAAGTCATCCTCGCTCAGTGGCTCCGTACTCTCCTCTGTGGCAACGCTGAAGTTCTCCAGAATGATAGCTATATACATATTTACCACAATGAGGAAAGAAATGATTATGTAACTGACAAAGAAAGCTATACCCACTGAGGGGATGCCACAGTTTCCCCGGGTGTTGGTGCCAGTGTTGACATAGTTAAGTTCACACTCCTCTGGGGAGCTGGCCATTATAGGACTCAGGAGGTTGTCCCAGCCTGCCGATGTGCTGATCTGAAAAAGGCAGATCATACTATTTCCGAAGGTCTCAAAGTTAAACATGTCGTCAATCCCGTCCTGTTTTTTCACATAGGCAAAGTTTGCCATACCGAAGATAGCGTAGATGAACATGACGAGGAAAAGCAGGAGGCCAATGTTGAACAGTGCCGGCATGGACATCATTAAGGCAAACAGTAAAGTCCTTATTCCTTTGGCTGCACGTATAAGTCGAAGTACACGTCCTATCCTTGCCAGTCTGATGACTCGAAACAGGGTCGGCGATACAAAGTACTTCTCAATGATGTCTGCAAGAACAATCCCTGAAATCAAAAAGAAAGACAAGGCAAGACAAGGTTTATCTCACTGCATAGGGATGTGCTTAAATATACTTACAAGCTGCACTAAATGGTAACATTAGCAATGTATCATGTCAATATCAACTGTGTAAATGGGGTTGCTTATACTGACAAACAGAGTCACCAAACTCAGAAGTTCCTCTCAGCTCTACAGGCCACAGCTCTACAGCTCTACTGTTCTGTTCACTCTAACAGCTCCCAACAACCTCAACACGCTACCTGTCCAGCACCAAAAAGAAGACTGGCTACGTTCACACGATGCTCAATTCGGATTCTTTGCTCAGATTAGATTTTTTTGTTTGGTTGTTCACATTATTTTTTAAATGTGGCCTATATCAGACTCCAGTGTGAACTGCTCACAGCCCCAAACTGACCGCATGCACAGAAGAGCAACACTTTTAACAATGTGTTGTAGGCATGACATGTATGTATGTGTGTGTGTGGAGTTAGTGGACGAGGGAGCAGCAGGAGACCAGCTGAGGAACAGGTCGGCAGGAAGGAGTGGTCACTGAAGCGGTAAATGTGCAGTGTTAGTCACAGTTATAAGTTAATAAAGTATGCAGCTTCTTATGACCAAGCTGAGCTCCTGTGTATTGCTCTCTGTTGTTAAAAGTAAAGGTGGTTAACATCAACTTCCTGGAGGAAAACACATCTCCCCTGTGCCTTCTGAACACGGTCGGGGAGTTAGAGTGACATGACTGATCAGACTGAGGTCGCATTGGAAAACTTTGGACCTGGATCCGATTTAGGACCACATAAATCGGATCCAGAAAGAGGCCCAGGTTTGATTCAAAGAAGTCGGTGATGTTCACAGAGTCATAAAAAAAAAAATCAGATCTGAGTCACATATGAGCACATTTGCCTGCAGTCTGAACGTAGCTGATGTTAGCTTCTAGCTGATGAACATAGTGGAGCACTAAACCTGCTCAGGAGTTGGTGGTGACCAAAACAGAGCTAAAAGGACCAAGAATACTGGACTTAAATTCATCAGTCCAGAAACACAAAAACAAATAAATGCTTATGTTGCTCCTGTTGATTGTTTGGCATTTTGGCCCTATGATTTTTTTGGAGCCAGAAGAGGTTGGATATAACTGAGAACTCAGAGGAAACTACGCACCTCCACCAAAACCAGCAGGTCACAGTCAAGAATACAGTAATTAACATAAAGAAACAAAGAACAAAAATAAAGAATTGACTACAAGACTTTATAAAGGCTTTACAATCCTTTGTTTCTGTTATTTTAAAAGATTAGTTTTTTCTGCACCTTGATGTGGATACAACTGCCAGAATTCTGTCATTGAAGGATGTACAATAGTCCAACGGAAAATACCAAAAATAAAAAGGAAAATTTCACAATGTTAAAAAAAGGAAAGGAAATAGTCAATGGTGTGTCTATTTTTGTGTTTGTACTTACCCACAATGGAGAGAACTATCACCACAAAGTCAAAGATGTTCCATGCAACTGTGAAGAAATAACAACGAAGGGCAAAGATCTTGATCAGGCATTCGGTGGTGAAGATCACAATGAAGACCAGGTTGATCTTGTTCAGGATGGACTCCATACGCTCTGACTGCTCATCTGTTTCCACCATCATGGTCACCATGTTGACGATGATGAGCATCATGATCATGATGTCAAAGGCTTGCTTGGACACGAGATCAAAGAAAAAGGCTTGGAGAACATTCTGGGATTGGGGAATATAAATGGAAAGTATTAGTACAATATTATCAGGCTGGACGATATGCAGGGTTGGAGGTTATTAATTCAACATTAAATGTGTCATATTTTACCGCAGGCCTTGGTATCGGCTTCTGAGGCTTTTTAGATCCCAACTTCTTCATAGCGTTATAGTACTTCTTTTGTTCTTCAGTCATGAAGATGTCCTGTCCACCTAAGTATAGACCAAAACACTGAACATTATTTTTACAGAAAAATGTTGAAAGAAGTGTTTGATCAACAGAAAGTGTCAAAACAAGCTGAATACGTCCAAACCAGGTCACTTAGTATTTGCACACAATTCTCCATGGCTTTGCCTGGAGAATGAAATATGTCAGATATTTGAAATCTATGTAATTATTTATGAATAAGATGCTGAATCTTCTACATGGACAGAATTACTTGCAAATACCAAATGGTTCGGTATGTCAGTGGGCCATTACTCATCTTTCTTTTCTGCTGGTTGAAATTGTCAATAATGACACCAATGAAGAGATTGAGGGTGAAGAAGGAGCCGAATATGATGAAGACGACAAAGTACAGGTACATGTAGAGGTTGATTTCTCTGATGGGTTGTTCCTCCACCTGAAACCAGACAGTTTTATAGGTCAGCTGGTTACTGTAACATGTTTATGATGTAGGCCGTGGAGAAGACAGACATACTTACTCCTCTTGAATCAACAGCTGCATGCATTATCTCCATCCATCCCTTAAATGTAGCCTATAATACAGTAGAATATTGCAAAACATTACTGTCCAAGCAATCATTGACTTTATCTATCGAAAAACAATACAAAAACTGCCCCAAAGAAAAACAGGATTACTAAAATGAAAGTGGGTTTTACAGGTTTGACAAAATCCCAAATTATTCAGCAGAACAAAAACTCACCACTTGCAGAAGTGAAAGGTAGCCAAGTCCCACATTGTCGAAGTTGACCTTCACTTTTGTCCAGTAGAACTGGGTGTCATTCATCGAGAGGCATTCTGACTTGTTGTTGACTGCCGACACACTGTGAATAAAGCCTGTTCTGTTCACACACTTCCCGAACTTGCCAGCGAACAGGTTGACGCCCATGATGCTGAAGATGAGCCAGAAGATGAGACACACGAGCAGCACGTTCATGATGGAGGGGATGGCGCCGATGAGAGCGTTCACGACCACCTGATGAGCAACAAGGAAGACACTTCAGAAGAACATAAAGCTAGTTTTATTTAGCTCATATCTGATAGCCTTGTAGCCCTTTTGATAGTTGCATAATGAAACATTTTGTAACCAATCAGGAAACAGATTTAAATGAACAGTGTGTAGGATCTAATGGCATCTAGTGTAGAAGTCTCCACAGGTCAAGGAATTCATGTCTGAACCAATAAAGACCCAAAAATATACTGCCCTGAAACAAACTTGTGACCAAGCCAGGAGTTAAAAAAAAAACGTTGTCTAACTTAATATAACATTACGTGGCAGTCTGCGACACATGTAATCTGTCCTCTTGTGCTTTTGAGATGTCGTGGCTAATGCACTCGTTAGTTTAACTTATTTTTACTTGGCTGCCACAGTGACAGATGACGAAGGTGACTCATTTAGAAAGCTTAATAAATAAGTTCAACTGTTTGCCTTTTTAAAGTATAGCATGGATTGCTCATTGCCACAGCTGCTAACTTTAATTTTGCTAATTTTAAAGAACGAGACCCAACATAGACCTGATTGATGTTGAGTGTGGATCTGAACCCGTAGGGTTCCCAGGTGGGTCTTGTGTCCGAGGGTTTGGATGGACCTGGGAACACCTGGAATCTTGTGGTGAGGTTGCAGGTTGCAACAAAGCAAACACCCTTCCCATCACCCCTCTCTTTCTAAGCATGTAGGAGAACCTACAGTGGCCTTCAGGTAATGTAAAACCCCTAACAGTAACCCTGGGCTGGGCTACTGTAGAAACACGGTGATGCAATAATGATACAACAGGAACAAACAAACTAGTGTTAAAATAAAAACTCCATGGTGGAGGTAATAATCCAGACATTTATCAGCAACATACTCATCAGAAATGTATTTGTAATAGAGATTTGTGACATCAGTGTAGATCAAAAATGCATTTCTCACCCGCATGCCCTCAAATCTGGACAGAGCTCGAAGAGGTCTCAAAGCTCGCAGAGTCCTCAGGGACTTGATTGCAGCAAAGTCGGAATATCCCAGTGAATTAGCCACCAGGCTTATTAAGGACACCTATATGGAGCACAGAAAGACGTGTTTAATGTGAAAATCACAAAAGGGATCCAAATATGTATGTCAGTCCTTGTTCATGTTTAAACCTGGTGGGAAAGTAATAGAAATATCTTTTTTTATAATACAAGAGGACCAACAAAAACATTGTCAAAAGCTAAATAAAATATGAACATCATCTAATCAACATATTAGTCAAAGAACTGTGTATATATGTTTTAGCAATACCATCACTTTAGAAGAATCAATATAAAAGACCATAAAAGACTGGTAGAAACATCTGAAGAGCCATATTTTTCTTGTATTTTGGGACATTCCACAGTTAGGAACACAATTATTTAATTTTGAGGTTTAGATTCGGTTTGGTTGTTTTTAGCAAATTTTGATTTCCACTCTATTCTACATCCAAAACGGACAAAACAAAATGGTATTCCGCTGTTGAATGACCCGTGGATGACAGCTATGAATGAAAATGGCGTGATATAAATGAAAGAAATTCATGTCATGACTGATGACAAAACACAGACAAGTATGCACATATGGACAAATAGTGTCCATGAATGCATACTCAGCTATATATGCATATCAGATATGTATATATATCAAATAGAGTGAGTTTTATAAAGAATTTATGTCTATCTTTGCCAAATTTGTTTCCAATTTGTGTCCAATTGATCCAATAACTTCATTAAAACCAATTTAGGATTAATAAGGTCCCAATGGTCTGAATTTCTTTATAAAAGTCTATTTACACATGTGTTTGTCCAATATATCTAAAGAAGATACTCAAAATTTATTTAGTCTTTGGCTCCAAGAACGTACAGACAGAAAAATTAAAAAAAGGCTGTAAAGAAAGTAAAGTGGTAGTTTTCGCTGAGAGAAACTAAAGGTTGTAAGTTATCGTGCAGTTATCAACAGGATTTATCTTTTCTTCTACACAGACATAACAAATAACACTCAGTACATGGATTCGACACAACAGTTTAGACGTGAGCTCAACCGATAACTTCTAAATGAGCTAAAATGTTTGTTATAAGTTTAACAGGCTGTTTAAAGTACATCTTCTGTAGATAAACCTTAGCGTCAATGGCACTGCATTTGTTTTTGATATAAAAGCCAAGGTCCTGAAGAAACGGATTCAAAGACGCACTGTTGGGTAGTTTTAATATTTCAGCACTTCATAAGAAGTGCGTTTGTTTGGACACAAGACGGTGGCTTTTGATATCACAACAGAAAGCACTTACGAGTGACGGAACACAGAAGCATTTGTGAGGCTGATGCAAGTTTCCAATCCCAGAGCCCATACTCACCTGGGACCTGCTCACTACAACTTACCCTAACAATAGAGCGGTCTGTGGCAATCTGTGTAACAGCAGGTGAGATCACAGGAAGTCAAGTCAGGCCTCGGGCTGCACGCCTCGGCCACGACAGAGCCACACCCATTTACCCAACAGTTCACATCAAGCGTTACACGACTCCATCACTGAAGCACTTTAAGGTTAAATTGTAGTGTGTGACTATTGGATAAGTCAGTATTAAATCAATAAAAAGGTTTTTTTGTTTTATTACATGAAAGATAATTGAATTATTTCAGGGGAAATGCATTTCACAATTCCACATTAATTTATTTAAGGGGACTTTTATTTCATAATACCACATTTATTTATTCCAGGTTATTTTATGTCGAAATTCATAAAGGGAATTTAAATACACAAATCCTCATCAATTTATTTCAGAGGACTTTTATTTCACAGTTCCACATCTATTTATTTCAGGAGACTTTAATTTCTTTGCCAAGAGTTGCCCTATCTATTTAAGGGGAATTTTCTTTTCATGACTCCAAATTTATTTATTTCAGGAGACTTTTAAAATTCCAAAATTATTTATTTAAGGAGATTTTTTTCCCCATAATGCCCAATCTCTTTATTTCTGGGAACTCTTATATCATAATTTACTATCAGTCGACTTTTATCTCCCAACGCCACATTGTCTTTATAATCTAATGTCTTATATTCAAATGAATGGGGCTTGGTTGGTTATTTGACAGATTCAGACCTGAGAAACTAGTGAGCACGTCCAGCAGACCTGCTTCACTCCACAGCACCACGAGAAATGAAAATGTAATAAAGAAAATAAAAGTCCCTTGAAAGAAAACAGAGGAGCCCTTTGGAAAACATTGTTTTTACAATAATAAATAATCTTTTTATTAACTTTATTTTTTAAAAATGTATCTGTGTATTTATCTTAATATATTTATTTCCTCATTTATCTAATTCAGCATTTATTTCAAAGGCATATTTATTTATTTATTTATTCATTCAATACTGACTTAAATGGCATTCCACATTTAACAGTGATTTATTTGAATATTTCCAGTAAATGAATCCACAGATGTGTGGACTTTGTTTTGACCAGGAGCAGCTGATAGTGGGACTCATGAAGGTGGCTAGTTGTTGTAAAGCATAAATGGAGTTCAAGTGCTTTCCTGTAAATAATGACACTCAGCGAGCTGTAAGCCCTACAAACATGAAAGGCAACATACCACTACAATGAAAGGGCTTACACTTCAACCTCAATTCCCAAACGTTTGTTCCCAGCTTCTTGTTATGTCGTGCAACAAAGACGTGCAGAATGTTCACTTACATCCACGATAAGAAAGTCAAGCCAGCACCAGTAGTTGGTAAAATACTTCTTGAAGCCGTATGCGATCCACTTGAGGAACATCTCCAGCACGAAGATGTAGGAAAAGACCTTGTCGGCATACTCCAGCACCACCTTTACCACTTTCCTCTTCTCAATGTAGATATCTTCAAACGCCTGCACAAGCAGAGGGACAGAGGAGTGACTTTTCACATATTATCACAACACCACAACAGACCACTGCTATGGGTTTAACATACAGAACAATTTGATTTCAGGTGAATTTTTTTTTTTAAAGATATTTTTTGTGGTATGCACTCTACCAGGTGTGCCACCGGGACGCCCTGATTTCAGGGGAATTTTAAAGGAATATTTACCCCCTAAAAAGGTAATTTGTAATCAAATCACCCAGTGTTACACTTCATTCTTGAAGAAAACTTTGTTTTTCTCACATGCCTCCACAGTGAGAAAAGAATTCCAAACAAATCTTAATTAATTAAAGTAAATTGGGGCCGAGTTTTTAAAAAAAAAACAGATTAACTATGAAGTTTTTCTTGTCATGCGCGTCTAAATGAGTGGCATAAGATTGTTTATGTAGAAGTGTTCTAATAAAATATGGTTTTAGCGAAGTTGCATGTGTTGTAGTGGAAGGCAGTAAACATACTATTTACTTCAAAGTTTTCTTCAAGAAGTCCTTTCACAACACTTATCCGATAAGGGGCTTGAATACATTTGCACAAACAGAGCAGCATCTGGTGAGCTGTTGTAAAGCCTGAGCTACTGAGGTTCTTTTAAACAAAATACTCTGGAGTTCCCTCTGGTAAACACGTATGCAGTGTATATGTCTGGGGCTTTAATTGTTGGAGGTAAGAACAGAAGGAGTGTCTGCCTGTGATTGGTAGAAGTTTGGCACTGGGTTATTTCAGACGTTCCCTTAAAGATATTAGATATGGACACCCAGCTCTAGCTGCTGTGCTCGCGACATGATGAAAGAGATGATTGCTGACTTGACAACAAATCAACCTGCTTTAATTTATTTCAGAACAAATAATGTTGTAATAACTGGATAACTAGAGTTTGCCGTACCAGCGCCCCACTGCTGAGGAGGATCATGAAGATGATGAAAGTCTCAAACCAGCTGTGTTCCACAATCTGATAGCAGGTTTTCCTCAGCCTCCACCAGAACTGGCCCAGGCCGCGGCTGGTGTCGATCTCACAGCACTGACAGTGCCTCAAGCAGACTGAGCGGGAAAACAAACCAGCATGATAACATGTAAAACACATGCCGCAGAGGCTTTAATTGTACTTTATATCAACTGCTTAATGGGGTGATAACTCTAAAATGTCGGCTCTCACTTTCTGGGAAACATTCCTCCGGCTCCATGCTGTCATCATCCAGCTCTGACAGGTTGTCCATCTCTTCTCCAGGCTTCCTCAGATCCACCGTGCTGCCCTCTGACAGGCTGATCATCTCCTGAGTAGGCAGAAGTTTCACTGTTACCAACAATTTCTCACTTACTGTACATTTTCATTCTTATACACATGTACAGCACAGAATGTAGTTGGATGGATACTGCGAGTGTTTTCCATCAGCTGTCAAAAGCTAAATCCCTGCTGTGACATCAGTGGTATGGGCGTGGCCATATTAAATATGCTTATCGAACCAAACGGAGCAGCGTGGCAGCATTCCCCTGCCCTGTATGTAGTGGAGATTCATCCCATCAAAGCTAGCACACCTACGTGTACGGCCTTGCCTTTCAATCTGAGCCTTAACACAATTTTGATGAGATTTGCGTGTGTTGTAACAGCAACATATTAACACGATTTATAGGACAGAGGTGCGGCTCCAATCCTATAAACTGGTACAAAGTCTAATCCAGCATTAAAGAGCATCCGCAGGACCTGGAGGCCAGATTACCAGCAGCACCAGTGTCAGTGCTCAAAGACAGAGCAGAGGGAATGTGCACTTATTAAGACTTTTATTACATGCAGTCTTTGACACATTGAGACAGGTGAGATAGCAGGCCAACAGTAGAAGCATGTAGAAGTGATATATAATCAGTATATAATCTATAAACTGTGAATTTTCGGATTAATTTGAGATGCAGCTCAGCACTGTGTGTCAAATTGTTCTAGCTAAGCTGTAATAAAAAACAACAACTAAATAAGTAATTAATTCATAACTTGGAATAAATTGTAAAAACATATAAAGGCTTAGAACATTATGATGAAATAGTGTGATGGCCAGTCCCATGTCATACCATAAAGGTGCTAAATTTAATCTTCACCACTCTTAAATGAATATAAACAGAAAAACATGTAAAAATAAAGACATCACGTATACTATATAAAATGCTGTAATTTGGTTTTAAAAAACGTTTGACTTTTTAGAGATTTATGCAAGAATTGCATTTTCTTCTGTTCTGTAAACTGCTGAGAAATCCCCTTTTTGTCAGTGCACCTCGGAGAGCCATCCATCCTCTAAATGCCTGACGTTCATGAAGCTGTAGTTATCCTAAAGGTCACAGTTGATCACTTCATACAGTGAGGTTAATACTCCCACTACAATGAGCTACTACTATGGTGAATAACATCATCACACATGAATAAAGTTAGGCTCATTGAATCCACAAGAGTCACAGGTTTGCAGTAAAACTCAATGTATGAAATTCCAAGACTGTGTAAAAATAACATTAGCACTGCATGAAAAAAACTGCATGGATTTTGCCCAAAACTGCATGGGATTAGGATAACCCATAGAACCCATTTTGCCAGTTTTTCTCCTAGCCAAACTTTGGAGCATTATTTAACATTAAATAAATAGCGTGACATGATTCCTACCAATGGGCTCCGTTCTTTCTCAGTAACTTATTTCCCCTTAAGTCTCTAAACAAAGTTGTCAGGCCATCAGTACTTTAAGGTGTGAAAGTTTTCCCCTTAAACATGTGTAAAATAACATTTTATTCATCCTCAACTTCTTAATAACAACAAACTTCCCATTTTGACTGTGTATTCAAAGCTCTACACACGTAAAATGTATCCTTCTTTACGGCTGAGCAGCTGCTGATGCCCAGTTAAGCTGATGGAGAGCTATTTTTTTTTTCATTTCCATTTTCCTTGATGCCTAATTCTGCTGTGGTGTGGAGCGGAGCACGGCAGGGAAATAGGAAGAGAGAGCGCCAGACTGCAGCCCGCTCAGCTCTGCTCTGCTCAGCTGTGTCACTTTAATCTGCTCTGCAGGGCCTGGCTCCACATCTGGCCTGCTGCTGTCTGCCTGCCAGAGAGGACAGGAGCGACACACCCTCCACCTCAACAAACCCCCGACCCACAGGACACAGAGACACAGGAATCCAGGGAGGGCGAATGACCGTAAGGCAAGCAGGAGAGTGGCTGGGTCAAAGGGAACAATAACATCTTACTAAATGATAATATATAATGCATACTACTGGCTAATTATTAAGCAATATATTTATTTGAACTACATTTTATCCATGATGCATGCACACACAATGATTTCCTTGACTTAGATATGTTGGATCCAAACAAAAACTGTGCTGGTGCATGTAACTTTTAAAAATACTTACATATATGAAGCTTACACCTGCAGCTAACTAGTTAGCTTAGCACCAAGACTGGAGACAGGGGGAAACAGTTAGCCTAGCTCTGTCAAAATGGTAATCATATCCAACTAATGGCACCTTCAAAGCTCACAAGTGAACAGGATATATCCATGCAAAAACCAGAAAAAGTGCACTCAAAACAAAAGTATCAGCATCAAAATGTACTTAAAGTACCAACAGTAAAATAATTTGTTATGCAGAATGGCCACACTCAGATTGTTACATATATATATTAGGTAACATTATGTAAGCAGCATTTGAGGGCTAATTTTAACTACTTAATATACTTTTATATGCTTTGTTTATAAATATGTGTAATTATTTTTAATCCATCATATTTTTTTTCATATTTTTTTGGTAACTTAAGCTGGCATCAAAATGTAATGGAGTAAAAAGTAAAATATCTGCCTCTAAAATGAAGAAGTTTAACGTTATATATGTGGAAATTCTAAAGTGCAAG